>VZUI01093930.1:0-40221 GCA_013401135.1 Cettia cetti
CGCGCCGCCCCCGCCGCGCAAGCGCGCCCCGAGGGCGGGGTCCGGACAGGCCCCGCCCCGGCCCCGCCCACGGCCGCACGTGGCGGAGCGGGGCTGCGGGAAAAGGGACGGGACACGCGGGACGGGGGCAGGCGCGATCGGGACACGCGGGATCGGGACACGCGGGACAGAGACAGGCGGGATCGGGACGGGCGGGACGGGGCCAGGCGGCACCCAGACACGCGGGACGGGGATAGGCGGGATCGGGACACGCGGGACGGGGACAGGCGGCACGGGACAGGCGGACGATCCGCCCCGCTCAGGGGCCGAGGTTCAGCTGCGGGTTCCGCCGGCGGGCAGCGGCGAGGGACGGCGCACAGTACCGCGCGGGTGCGCCCAGTTTATCCTTTTCCCTTCCCTTTTCATTTCCCCTTTTTCCTTCCTCAGATCTAGGCCAACGAGGCTGCACGCCCTGCAAGCGGGTTTGATGCAGCACATCAAAAGATGTTTTGCGAAAGGCAGGCAGCGACAACTCGGGTGCTTAGGAAACGACCTTAATTTCTCTCCTGCAGGAGACGGGGGAAAGAGTTCTTGGCAGTAACTTTCATATGCAGAGAAGCGAGAACTTGCTTTCTGCCAAAGGAGAAGAGAAGCAGCTGCCTTTCAGTGCTGTTTAATCTTTAGCTCCATCGCCCCTCGAGAAAAGGAAGAAAGGAAGTTATTTAGAACAAAAGTCTTGTCGTTCGGCTGCTGGGAATTCAGATGCTACAGTGCGAGGGAAACTTAATACAGTTTTCAACTGGGGAGAGCCAGGGGCAGCTCGATCCCACCCTGCACTGCCCATCCCAGACCAGCATTCTCCCGCCCTTACACCCAGCAAGCAGCGAGGGTGAACAACCGAGGAGCCTTGGATTGGAAGCAAGCTCAGTTTTGTGTTTCCCATAGGAATGCATGACACCCCAGCACAGAGGAACACGATATACCAGCCTTAAGTCATCTGCTGTGGGTGGCACATGCCCAGCAAGGAGGCACAAGTGAGCTGGCAGGGGAAGATGAGACAACTACTTGTTAATGACATCTACTCAAGAGCAAAAAATGCCAAGGCATCAACTGCAGAGCTGCCCCTGTGATCTGGCAGAAGAGCTGGAAGCCAAAATCTTAATCAGCTTTATTTCCAATTATTAACTAAGAGTTTTAGAGAAGCAGAGAGAGGTTGAAAAAACCAATGCAGTGTGATGGCAGCTGCTTCAGGTCTTGATAGGAGACTTGACAGGAGCAAGACAACACCTGCCTGAAAGGTCTTGACTATCTCCACTTCAGGGATGGGCAGGGAAAAGGGCAAAGCAGTGGAATTTTTGATTCTGCAAGTTTTGCTAGGCTATTGTTTGGTTGCTATAATTTAAGCAATGTCATCCTACATAGCCAAGAGCACAGCTCTGGTAATGGTGCCTCACAGCTGTAAAGGAAATGCAGTGCCAGCTTGCTCCAATGCCAAAAAAATAATTTTGTTGGGCAGAAATTAAGTTGGTCCCAAGAAGCAATGGAAAAATCGGGACATTAAGAAATGGAGGGTAACTCAATCCTTACAGAGGTCAAGAGACTGGCAAGAACCTCATATTCAGGAGTAACACATACCACACATTCACAGACTGAAAAACAAGCCCAGAACTTCTGTTCTATTCTAATTAATAACTTAAGGCCTTTATTCAAGCATTGTTAAAGACTAAATGTACTTAGATACTGTCCAGACACGTCAGATTTCTTACACGTAACCACCATTACAAGGCAAGCCCTTAAAACCTGCTGAAAACAAGTGCAGTGATTAACTACAAGCAGCTACTCATAACATATGGATAATAGATTTGTAAATTAATTAGTCCTGGATTAATACAATCATGCACTGCTTCTCCATATGCCAGGGAACCAAGTGATGACAGAAATATCCCATTTGTTTTCTTTTCGAGCCTTTAGAGAACAGAAATAGGAAATCCTCAAATAAGTTTGTATCTTGAAATCTGCACTAATAAAAGCTATTTCAACTTGGATTTGTTGCCATAAAGATTGAAACCCCAGTCTGAGAGTGGCACTGCTTTCAGGTACATGTTAGTAAGATTAGCCTTTCAGTTCCCACTGTCCATTTGTGGAGACTCAGAGAATCATTAAGATTGGAAAAGACCTCCAAGATCAAGTCAAATCTTTGACCCATCATCATAGTGTCAAGACAACAGCACTAAATGCTGTGTTATTTTCATATTTTGCTTTTAACATCAAACTTAGGGAACAACTGTATTTCTTTGTCAAAGTTGTTCCTATGTTTAGAAATGAATAAAAGTTTAGACCCAGTAAACCGATGTCTCAGCATGCAGGAACAAGGAGCAGGCAGAAAGAAAGGGATGCACGAGATGGAGTTTAGGCAGCAAGTCACAAGACAGCCAAGAAACTGCTCCTGGCTGGAAGCAGGTGCACTCTGCTGGGACAAATACACGAAGAATTTAAAGTGCACAAAATTGCAGTGATGACAGGTAGCAGCCTAAATCACCGCTGTGCCGCAACAGAGCATGTGAGCAGAGCCATTAATCACTGCATGACAAGATGTAAATAAGCCTGTCTGGGGTCTCGAGTCCTGCCCAGCCCAGTGCACAAAATGATACTTTGCTGCAGGGAAGAGGGCACTGCTTGTCTGGGTTCTCAGCATTTCTCCCTCCCCAGGAGGCCATGGGATCATGGGGCCAGGGGAGCAGGCAGCAAACGCTGCAAGGCATCGTGACACCACAAGCCTGTGGGACAGCAGGATCCCATTTAACCTTTGAACACCACACAAACTAATAAACTGGAGTTATGTACATAACCATAAAAACACCCCTCCCCAAATCTTTGTTATACTAAGGCAGCAGCTAGAACCAGTTATGGAAGCACAATGGAAAAAAACCCAAAGAGTGTGAGGGATGTCTGAACAGGCACTTCAAGAGGGGGGAGCAGAGGGAATGCTACCAGAGCTGCCTCTGGAGAGAAGTTTCAGGGGCTGGAAGGAGAACATGCATGTACAAATCCTTCATATTGACTTGTAGTGTTCGGTCTGGCAGACAAGGCTGACAACATATTGTTTATTCATGCAGTCATCATTTTCACCGGTGTCTGCATTGCAAAACTACACAATCACAGCAGCCTGTACAGTACCTTCAGCTGTTTCACTTTCCTGGTGCATGTTTTTGATCTTGCAGTGCAGAATTACAGAGTAATTCTGTGTCCTGCACAGGACTAGCACTTGCAAATGGGGTTCTCCTTGTCCAGCCCAGGCCTCGGTGCACAGGTCACCATGAAGTGCTCCAGTCAGGCTTGGCACTGGCATGCCCAGATTTGACACTTGCAGGAGGCATGCTCAGAGCTGGACACCCAGTCCTGTCAGTGCACATAGTCCACATGCAAACAGGGCATTCATCAAGCTTCTGTTTCCATCCAAGATCAACAGCTTCAGGCTGAATTGCTGCTTCTTGTCAGACCACACAAAGGTGTGGGTGTCATCGTGTTCCACCCACTCCTATCCCACAGGGGCTTCCTGAGGGTCTGCTCACGTGTTAACATGATAAAATCTGGAGAATGATTGCCTTATTAGACATCTTCAATTTTTAGTCTACACAAAGTGGGACCTGATGACCTCTCTTCATTTTAGAGTACACCTACCAGTAAGATTTTCTCTGGTCCCCTTAGTTCTCTCTTTCTGAAGAACCTAATGAACACAATATACTGTCATAGTCTTTCTTACTCCAGTGGGAGTGAAGGGTTGTGCTTAGACAGAAGTCCAGGTACTCTGCAAAAGCAAGGAATGTTCTGTTCCTACAAATATGGAAAGTACTTCAGCTGTAACACTAGTCATGTTCAAGGTAAAGGGGACTGTGGGAGGCTGTCACACACAGGAATTTTGCCCTCAATCATCATTATCAGTATCACAGATAAGACAATGCAGAACCCAGACGCATGTTTTCAGAGGATTATGAAAAAAAACTTGTGAAGCTGCTGTGTTAGACAAACAAACCTCCCCCTCACCCCCAGCACATCCTCTCCCTTCTGAGCAACGTGCCACGGCCGTGCCTGCTCAGCCACCTTTACTGCACATGTGGAAAGTTTGTTCTTTACTGTTCAACAGCTGTTTCCGGTGATATTTATGAAAAGCCACCGAATTTTGAAAACAACACGTCCCTGCCCACAGCCAAGCACGGGAGTCTTGCACAGGCACCACCGAGGAGCAGAGGTAGCAAGTTCATTTCCGTGTGCAGAGGTGGGGCCAAGTCCTTTGTTTTTTCTCACCGGCAGCTACACTCAGTCTTTGTCCACAAAGGCAGCTGTCTCTGCATCAGCTCTTGGGGATGATTTCATCATCATTTTCCTCAGGGGAAAGGGTCCCAAGGGGTAACCTTGAAAAATTTGCTGCCACACTGAGCTCTTTGAGGGTCAAAGGACCTGATGACCCCGTGTTTTTGGTGGGAAGTCAGTTAAGTCATTCTTTTACTGTGAGGACACGTGGCCTTAAGCACTGAACAGAGTCGACAGATGACTCTGAGTGGATTAAGCATCCAAATAGATGATTTATTTGGGAAGAGCCTTAAATTAGTGCAGCAAACCTTTAAATAGGTAGAGACCGACTGGCTGAGAGCAGCACCTCCTGCACTGATCTCCCACTGCTGCCTCTGTACCTTGGAGGAGAAGTTGATCTGTCAGAAGCCTTCTGGATGGTCCTAGCATGGCAGACAAAGCCTTCTGAGTTCTGCAGTTCAATTTATCAGGAAAACACGAAGTGATTTCAGTAGCAGTGATCATAAACAAGCCAATGCACGCAGGGCAGAACGAGATAGAATACAGCACAGACACAAAGCTTTCCCCGTGATTAACAGACATACCACCCACCAAGGCAGGGCTTACTTACACCAGCTGGATTACATGCAGCCAGGGGAACTTAACCAAGTAATTATAAAGGACCCCATATCTAGTTAAAACAAAACAAAATTAAAAAAAAAAAAAAAAAAAGGCGGGGGAGAGGCAGGAACAGGGAAAGCACGCAAAACTGTACTTTAATCCTGAAGAACCAGTCAGAACAGGAAGCCACATTCTAAATTTGGTTATTTAAGCTGTCAAAGAGTATTTCTGTTTCCAGTTCTTGAGCAAAGAAATCAGACAAGTACAGGGGTAGGGAGATAAGCATCACTGAAAGAACAAACCCCTGCTTTTAAAGCCCTTTGGTCAGCTGCCCATCGTGATCGATGATTAGGCTGCCTAGCTGAGAATTCAACACCTATTTTGCAATATTATCAGTTCATTAAACCCTTCCCTCACCAGCCCCACATCCAATCACTGTATAGTTTACTTATCATTAAATCTTACAGGGTCTGACACAGAGAGGCCAATGCTCAATTACACCTTTTTTTACAGAGCTTGAAGCAAAGATGACTGAAGGGACCTAAGCAGAAAAAGGGACACAACAAGCAGCAATGTCTGCTCTCAACAAGCAACACCAGCGTAGGTAATGTATTATTTCAGTGACCTGTGGAAAAGAAAGATCTAAATCCTCTCAACTGTCCAACCATCCACTCACCCAGTTTTATAAAGGAATGTTTTTCATGCAAAGACATCAACTAGCTGAACGGCAATGAGTCCAGAACCCTGGCTCAGATTATCAAAATACATTTAAGTGTCGGAAATCAAAAAAATGCTGAAAAGTCTGAAGATTCATGTTTAACTTTGAAATCTTGTGAAGATGTCTCACCAGAAAAGGGAATTTCAGAGTTAGACCTTTTATTCTTTTAGCTTAGAGCACCTCGTTCATGCTCAGCAGGAGACAGAAGCACGTATGGAATCCTTAAGGCACCTCCTGGTGAGCCCCTCCTCTGTGACCCTCTGAAGGAGCACAAGTGCATGGGAGCAGCTGTTCTGGACTCTAGACCCTTTTGGTAGCTGAAGGATCTGACCCACCTTCATTCCTTTTACTTCCCAGCTGGTCCTTGCCCTGTTCCTCATTCTCCTCTCTTCACACGCTTAGAATGACAAATTCAAACCCACTTTTCATAAGCATTCAGATTTTGAGCGAGCTCCCAGTGTTTACCTGGTAATTTGGCAACGCAATGATATTACTCTGCTTGATCCTTCAGCCTGAAGATCACACCTGAAATCATCTCACACATTATTGTGATCCACAGGTATGTCATCGGACTGGACTGAACACGTTGCAACCACATACACAGACCTTGCAGTGAACCAGCCCTGCAGATACCTGTTACTAGTCTAATAAACCCAAATTTTACTGCCAGTTCAATACCTTTGCTCACAGCTTGGTGATAAAAGAGCTAGTATTCAAAAATGAAGGCCACTGTATTGAATCGTGGCCCTCACAACTTTTTCTGGTGGTCAGCAGAGCTGGCAGATGACCAGAACTGTTCTTTATCTCAGCATTACACTCTCCCCAAGCAGCTGTAGTAAATGCCAGAGAGAGGCTGAGCTGTCACTGAAAGGAAAGACAGAAAGATGAATTCAGGAAACACATTCTAAAGATAAGGTTCATACTACAAGAGCATAGTAACCTCCAGCACAGATAAACACACGTTTTCCTGTGCAGCACACACACAGCCCCTTCTTATTCAAGATCTGGAGTTGACAAACTGTCTTGCACACCCATTAAAGACCCAGCTACTGTTCAAGTACCAACAGAGTAAACGTTTGGCAGCTGCAGCAGCAAGCAAAGGCACAAGGAAGATTTAGTTGCCAGAACTCTCAAAAGCACATGGCTTTTGGAAGTGTCTCTTGTAACACCAGATAGGTTTTAAGGATAACCAGGAGTGCAAGGAGCCTGCCACAGGAGCACCAAATGGTGGTGACACACATCTCCAAAAGTCACAGCATGCTGCAGACCCACAGACCTCAGAGTGGAGTGTGAAAGAGCCTTTGGAAGTGCACTCAATTCAGTATCACACGATAACCCCCCATTTCTTACAGGGACTAACACACATTTTACAACGGTCTCAGTTTAAAAATCAAACAGGTTGGCTTACAGTTCATTGAGCTGCTGCCCTGTAGAAGGAAGAACATGTACCTATTCCACTTACTCTTTGAAAAACAACTTTTATGCCTCTATAAACCATGAGCTCCTGCATCAGACTGTGGTCTTCTGCTCCTAAAACAAAGGTATTTACTCACAGCTTGAGACCTTGAGGCAACTTGGCACATCCCACTGTTATCATGGCAATAATCTGATTTGCTTTCCTTCCCAGTTCACTCCTGGAAGGAACTATTTTGACTACAAAAAACAAACCAGAAGGTAACCATACTTGTGCTGCAAAAGGTGTGGGGTTTTTTTTTTTTTTCTTTTTCAATTATAATTTAACACCCCACTCTTGCCTCCACTTGAAGAGGGGAGGACAAGCACTTTCTGAAAACATTTTCAGGTAACAAGCCCCAGATTTCAAGCAGGATACAATCACTTTCTGTGGCACCTGAAGGGAATGACAGGCTCCTCAGCTTTACCTGAACAAATGGACTTTAGTCTGAACCACTGTGAGACCATAAAAGTATAAAGAATTCCTATGAAGTCCCTGGCAGCCTTGCTAGGTAATACAGCTCTCCCAATTTTATATGCAGCAGTTGCAGCCCCAAATGCTGCATTTCAGCAACCAGAGCAGTTTCAAGGCACACAGAAGTGGTAAAATCACGATGGTGTGGAAATAGAGGCACCATTTAAAACATAAAACCCAAAAAGCAAGCGGCAGATCCTGAAAGCAAATCCAATGCAGCTGCAGCACGGCTGCTGCCCCGGGCTGGAGATGTCATTTGTCAGCAAAACAAAGATGCTGAATCCTTGCAACCTTGGCACAGAGCACACAAAACCTGAATGTCAATACCTCAGCGGGTGTAAACACAACTCTCAGCTCAATACATGAGCGTTTTAGGTAAATTTTAACAACCTGGGGATGCTGCAAAGAGCTCGTTAACACAGATGCTCCATTAAGAGTGTATGCAGTGTGGCAGCAGCATGTCTGGGGACAGGAGAGATGTGCAGGCCAGTTTAGCTCCACAGCCTCCAGACAGCCTAATAAAAATGTCAGAACACAGCTATGAAGGTAATAAATGTAATAAATAGATTGTTCAGGACATCTGCTTATGCAGCACTGTCTTGGTTCCATTAGCCAAGAGGGACAGGGACTGGCTTGATCAGGGACTCCAGAGCAAGAACCTGGATCTGTGTGAGGGCTTTGGGGCTCTCACCCAGAAAGTGAATGGTCACTGCTGCAGCTGGACACAGAGACCCTCCCTGGGCTTCCCCCAGAGCAGGGCGTGGGTGTGAGAAAAAATATTGCAGAAGCCAAGCTGGTTTCACCTATTTGTTCAGCTTCAGCTATTGTCAGCATTAACTTGCTGGGGTTTTTAATAATGGGTAGAAATATTTATAGAAATCAGATCTGTGTTCACTATACCCAAGTACCTTCTTCAGTGGGAAAACAAACCATTCCTCTTTGCATCAACACAAAAGAGCTTGACAGGAAATGCCATTTCAAGCACCTTCTAAGGATGACTGCAGAGCACACAGGAACTCTCTTTCTGCACTCTGATAGCTCCTTCAATCTTTTGGACAAAGGTTTTAAGCAGATTCTGCTAATTCCCAAAGCAGAAAGCTCCTCAGTCCATGATGGTGCTGGCGAGTGCAGACTTGTCAGGTCATTTGAATGCTCCGTAGAGCAGGTTTATGTTTAAACAACATTTTCACACAGTTCTCCCATCACTGTGAGACCCTGTCCAGGCAATCACAGGCCTTGCTATTGTTAGATCTTAAAAAGCACAACTCAGCAAACAGATAATTTCATTTAAGTATGGTGATCTTGATGTAATCACCTACAAGTTTAAGCTTCTGCTTGTAACTTATTTCTCTGCCTCTTTGGAGGATATTGGAGCCTGCTCTTCATAGTCTCTGCTCAACAAACACTGTTCCTCCTGCTGCCCTTCTGCCAGGCTTTCCTGTAGGCTCCCCCTCACCTCAATACATATCCCAGACCTCATCAGGGAGGAAAGATAAACAGCAGAAACCTAACACAAGAAGCTATCTAGATTTTGCTAACCACAGGATTAGCAGTGCTGTTGAGCTGGATCTGAGTGACACATTTCTTCTGAGACAGCGATCCCCAGGCTGTGCAGAGGCATGGGGACTCAGGAATGGAAATGAAGGCTCTCAGGACTGACCACTGCAAAAATCAGCTGACATCAAACAAGTCCATGTGCTTATGCTTAGGTCTTCACTAACTCCCTTGTAAGCATTAACGCCTTTGTGCACTGAGATCCTATTTAATAGCCATGAAAAGTTATTTTATTTATGCAAACACACACTTAGTCTTACCACAGCAGTACTCCTGGCTTCAGTGTCCAGTTAACAGGATGAGTTTGGACATGCCTGATGCCTGACACGCTGAGAGAGCATGTGAACACATTTTCCATGACCGCAGGAGACAAAAGGTCTCCTCACCAGAAGAATTTTACAAACAGAAAAAAAAAAAAAAAAAAAAAAAAAAAAAAAAAAAAAAAAAAAAAAAAAAAAAATCCCACCCCAAACACTGTCCACTGACTGAAGCTGCAGCCAGGTCACCTGAATGAAGCCTCAGGAGAACTTGGCCCTGCCCAGGCAGGCAGTGAGGAATGTCAGGCTACAGCAGAGCACTACCTGAGTGACACTGCAGCTGGAAACACAGCTTTCCTTTTAAGCCAAACTCGATCTGGAGCCTTTTTACTGTCTGGATTTTTAATAGCTGCTACTTGCTATGTTCTCATGAAAACTGGGGATTAGATATACTCAGGAACTGTTTATGGACATCTGCTGCTCCTCCACAGCAGGACTCCAGGTTCACTACTTACCCCATTTGACTCTATTATTTTTATCCTACTGTAATCAAACACATTTAACACCCACCCCCTTGTTTTCCCCTAGAAGGAGTTTGGTTTTAGTTAGCTCTGTGACCCCAGTAACAGGAGTCACAGAGCTCAGATCACCACATCAACAGCAGGTTGTCATTTCCTACCCCAGGAAGTTATTTCAAATATATTGAAAAATGCTAGTTTTAGACATAACCTACAATGGTTGCTAAGTGCCCACAACAATTAAATACCTCCCATCCCTTCCAATACATTATGTATACTGAGATCAAGTCATGAGTTGATCTTGTGACTGCTGGAAGGCCAAGAGTGAAATGAAAAATTGGAGTTTAGCTGAGTTCAGTTTGAGCCTTCGGGAATTGTGCTTTCCAGCTTTCCTCTCACTCATGAAAGCTGTAAAATGAAGAAACAGCAATTCTTAAATCATCATTTAGGGCTAGAAGACTGAAGTAAACAAGTCAGTCACCTTCCCTGAGCCACAGAATCACAGAACTACAGTGAAATCATGGGAATGTGCAACCAGGACAGCTTTTTCTTTTGCAGATTCATCCAAGTTGGCCCCAAAACAAAAAGCCCAGATCTCATTCAAGTATTTTAAATACTAGATATTATTGCTTCTGTTGCTACCTACTGACACAAACAGCATTAAGCAAAGAACTGTAACAGTCAGAGAGCTCATAAAGGGAGAACCATTCCACCTTCACTTCCCTTTTACTCCCTCTGGAGGGAATCTGAAGCCTTTCACAAAATCTGACTGAAACATTTTAAGCCAAAAAGTGTTCCTGCCATTGGAGAAGTCACTTGATATATACAATTTTTGCTTTTATTAAAAAATAAAGGTTCAGCTGAAATAATTCTTTTGATGGCTTAGAGTAAAGGAGACAAAGCTTACAAGACCCCAAGAAGTCTTACCCTGCAGACTATACTTACATTATAAAAATTACTCGTCACCATTTAATCAGCTGAGTTTCAACATTTATTTTTTATAGCATTGTTATATTTTTATAACATTATAACATTTATAACAAATAACATTTACCAAAAAATGTTCTTCCTGAAGCAACTGAAATCAGCATTTACAAGAGGTGAGTATCTCCCTGCAAAACAATCCAAATTAAATAAAAAAATACTGGCAAATTCTGAGTGTCTCCTAATTTTGGAGCATAAATTTGATGACTTGCATCAGCAGCAAATATCCACAAATCCACTGAAAGTGCTGCTTAAGCAGCAGGTGCCTGTATGGATCAGGATCACCCTTGATGGCAACAGGGACTTTTTAACCAGAGAACAAGAGTTTATTAGCCTAGTTGTGCCTCTCAGAATACTCTGATGGTGGACTAAATCCTGAAAAGCAACACAGGACACTGGAAGGAGCTACAGAAACAGCAGTTTGGAGAATATATTCACTGACATCTTTGCCAACTGCTCCCCATATTTTTTTTTTAGTGTGCAATTTCACTTTTCCCATTTGCTGCTGCAGCAAACCCTTTACTAGAACCCATTTTTCAGTAAGGCTCATTTAAGACAGTTGTGCAACATCAACAACAGGCAGAAAGCGATGTGTGTTTGCAGGACATGCCAGAGGAACAACAAAAGCCTTGTGGAACATTCCATACAGCAAGGCATCCTAAGGACTCTTGTGAGCTTTGAGTGACAATCTTACCTTCTGGGCTGGGACCGGCATTCTTCTTCCCCGCTGTCTGCCTCCTGCATACATAAGGAAAGGAGAAAAAACATTAATATCTTTTAATACATGAAGAAAGCAAAGGCTTGCATTTCACTGGTTTGATTGTGTAAAGCAAGGGGAACTCTCTCTGCTCCTGCATGCAGCTGTCACTAGAGAGGAACTCACTTTCTGCTCAGCTGTCACTTCATGTTCTCACAAAAGCCTTTTAAAAACTCAACGTCACAGGAATTTTTGCCCCTGCAGGATTTTGCATGCTTTTGCACAGACTTCCAGTGACCCCTGCCAAACATGGCAGGCCAAGAGCCAAACACATAGTTCACTTCTGGGCAAAAATCTCTGGATTTTTATTACCTTTATGGAGATCATATTAATTCATAGTCCTGTGTCAGCAATCAAGTGTAAA
Organism: Cettia cetti; assembly: GCA_013401135.1. NCBI lineage: Eukaryota > Metazoa > Chordata > Aves > Passeriformes > Sylviidae > Cettia > Cettia cetti. Next base: position 11,970 of record VZUI01093930.1, read on the forward strand.
AATCCACAAAACCAGCACGTAATAAACCTGACAAGTTGGACTGAGTGAGCACAGATATGACCAGAAAGGAAAAATTTGACATATTATGCTGCTTTAGATGAGATATTAATATGCACAATCTCTAATGTGCTGTGGAATTTTACTAGGCCTACCTACTACAGCCCAAAGCAATACCTCAGCAGAGAGATCTCAGCAATTAATTCTGCTTCACAAGTACATTTACATACGCCCTGCCAGGCACTGGAGACAGGGTACAGGATCTATTGTATTAGCAAGAACTTAATATGTTTGTGCAGGTCCACAGGGAAAAAAGCATTTTAAAACATACCAAGGGTTTTGTCAGGGCAGGGCATCCCATGAAAACCAGAGTTCAGACAAAGGGAGGAAAAAGATAATTTTGTTCTTGGTTGCTCTGGGCTTCCCTCCTGCAGGTCTCCTTTGGAGTGGTGAGTTTTTCAAGCCACAACCAGCAAGGTGGTTGCAAGAGACCTGAGCCACTCAGAGTGTTTCACACAAGGGTGAAGCTGAATTTGCAGTGACACAGTGACAGTGCTCCACTTCCCAGCACTGCCCCTGGCCCAGACTCCTCTGCAACAGGCTCCAGTGATGCTCTCCCATGAACAACCCCAGGGGAGACTGTACAGCTCCTCTGAACTACACTCTTTGTGCTTACTGGATGCAAAGGCCCAGTTTAGTTCACTTTTTAATCAGAGTAAAATGTAGATGCTCCTGCTGGATATTCTTTCTCATTATTTCAATGATCTGAATCTATGATATATGAGAATAACTAGACAATGTTCCTTGCTACTAGTATTCTATTTCTAAGAACAGGACTAGAGCAGCACTGCACTGCCAAGTCCTTTGCCTGGAGTCACCTGCAACCACAAATTCAAGCTAAAACCTGCAGACTATCTGCACCAAACAAAAGCTGGCAGCAATACCTTCTACTCATCATACCTGAGAATTGGCTCAGCAACTTGATAAGGGAAGTAGCATTCCTGACCCCTTAAAGATGAAAACACCAATGAACTCCACAGTCAACAGCAAAGAAGCTGTTGCATCATTCAGAGAGTGCAGATGAAGAGCAGCCATGGGAGTAGCAGCAGCTTTTTAAGACCAGGGAGTCAAGTCCTTGAAGATTTGTAATCCTAATTACCAGCATTTCCCAGGATAGTGTACTTTCATTTCTCACCCCAGCACTGGAAAGTGCAGGCAATCCTTGCAGAACATAAGCTGCAATTGAGTTCCCTGTGGGTTTACAACAGCTTGACTTGGGGGAGCAAGAGAAAGAGGTCAGAAGGGAAAGGAAGATGTTGTAGAATTGCTAAAGACATGATGGGGTTTTTGAATAAGAAGTGTATATTTAGCTAGAGAAGAAGTCCCTCAAACTCCACAGTAAGGCAAAACAACTGAAAGAGCCCTTGAAGTCTTGTTGGTGCTGCTCAGGAACTCAAACTATGCAAACATTTTTAGTATTATAATGAACGGCCGTTTCTACCTGCCAAGAAAAATCTTTGTCACAGCAATTGGCAAGCCTGGTGTGCCATAGCCAAAAGTTCCACAAATGACAGGAGAAGATCCTGAAATATATAGATAATTATCTTAGCTCCCCTCAAAATTCAACCCTCAGGAGCTCAGTGTGGAGGAGGCCAGACATGGCCCAATTAATCACCATCTGTCTCTGCTGAAGCTCCTACATCTCTTTGATACCAGACATAAATGTTTGTGTGAGGAGCACATTCACTCAGAATATAACTGACTATGAAAACAGAACTGTAGACAAGTGTGATTTGAGCAAGAGACCCATTGCCAATACCTGGGATGCTGTCTGGAACAAAACTAACCTGCAGCAGCCTCCTCCTCTTCTCATCAGCAGCTCTGACCACCCTGCAGCCTACTCCTTCCCTGGGCCTCATGTGTTGTCCTGGATTTACAGAGTGATCAGATTCAGGTATCTGAACCACCTTCACCCCATCCACTTTTCCCTCTGCAAACACATCCATAGACAGAGGGTGTAAAAGAAGACACAGCCAATGCTCCTGTATTTCACCAACCCCACCCCAAGCCGCTGCTGCCGTTGCCGCTGTGCTGTGGTCACTATAAAATCCTGCAGCCACAGAGCATCCCCCAAACGCCTCCATGGAGGCGTTTGGGGGATGCTCTGTGGCTGCAGGATTTTATAGTGACCACAGCACAGCGTCTGGAGGCCAGGCGCTGCAGTGATGCTTCCTCCCGCTAGAGGGGAGGGCAGGACAGGGATGTGCCCGCTCCGGTGCCGCTCCCGGGAGGAACAGGCTCCAAGGGGACACGGCTCCAGCACTGACACGACCCCTAAAGCCAGCACCTCCACGCTTTCTCGCTATTTCCGGCGTGTTTCCAAAGGCGAAAAAGTATTGCTGCCAGTACAACAATTCATCAGCCAAGACACGGCTCAAACGTTCCTTTCCGAGGACAGCTTTTGAAGGAACATGCTCGGACAGCATCCTTGGATAGTGAATGCAGCCACTGGGAGGTGTGACCTGTGACACAACTCCAGCTTTCCCAGCTGCCTTTCCACAGGTGGTGGCAAGAACTTTGGATGCTGCCCCAGCTCGGGGTTCCGCGTGCCCTGCAGCACCCGTGATGTGACCACAGCGACAGACCCAAGAGATGGCAGCTCCCACCAAGGCTCCTTGGAGATTCCTGATGCTGGATTGCTCCAGCCTCAAACCAGCCTCCTCCACCAGCCTGCAGGAAGGAGGAAGCTGAACAGCACTGATGAGCTCCAGAGGGAGTCATGCCCTGCTTTCCTTGACCAGAAACAGAGGCCTCAGGGGAAATGGAAGGAATGAGTCGCATAGCTCTAAACTAGGCCACAATATTAAATGCAGTTTAAAGTGAAAGATGAAAAATTCCATCTCTGCTCCTTTCAGGCCATGTAGGACAGAATATGCAAAACATTAATCCTGTTTGTGCTTTGATCCACTGCCAACTATCTGTCATCAAAAGGGCAGGGGAAAGGAGAGAAATTTTGGAGTGCTGTTCTGTTCTATACAATGGGAGTCACTCCATGTCACGCAAACAATTTTCCTCTTATAAATCTCCTTTTTGCAGACTGATGTAATGATAAACAAGATTCAATCTCCACTCTTACATACGGGGACTGGAGCTGTCTGCCTGGATTTAACATCAGGAACATCACAGCAAGTTCTTGTACTGTAAGATATGATTATTAGCCTAAGTCATGCGCCTAATAATCACAACATTTCTATTAACCAAGGAACATTTCACACAGACTACACCCTAAAAATACATCTTTCAAACCTTAAAAGGATTCCCATTTAATAACTGCTGGCTATGTATGACTTTATGCCAACATACCTGACTGTATAGACAATACCTGGGAAGTGTTTTTATTGGGAGTTAGTGGTCACAGCCAGCAAATATCAAAAGAGCACCAACAATTTATGGAGCTTTCACCCCTTAAGCCAATATCTTCCTTGTAGCTGTGAGGTGCACACTACAGGCGTTACAGAAAATTAGATAATATGGATCCCCCCAAACCCACAGCAATATTCAGATGTATCCATGCTATCAGAGAGGCTTTTCACTTAGCGTGGTCAAACATCCACCATGTGGGCAGCTTTGGACTCAGTCTCAAAGGAGGAACTACAAAGCAAAGGACTGTAATTAAATGAGCAGCCTCCCAGCTCCCTGCCTCCTCCTTCCCTGGCTACATCCCGTCCAGTTGCTCAGACACAGACTAAGTGCCTCTGAGCTGAACATGATCTTTGCTGGGAAGGAGGCAGCTGCTTCAGTCAAATCAGAGGCTGTGCAACCAGGCACTGATGCAGTTGTTAAACCATGCAAATGCTCCTTTCACAGCATCCACCAGTGTCCCAGTGTCCCTTTGTTTGGGCTAGAGCCACACAGAGCACTGCGCCCTTCTCTGTACGGGAGCTCTCCTCGTGTGCCAGCAAATATTAAGCAAGTCAGTACAAAAGCCACCCTCCCACAACTATTTCCCAATGCATGGATAACCCAGTCTGGTCAAGTCTTGCAGAGGGTGCCACTGCTGCAGCCACAGCCACTCCTCTAATGCAACACAAGGCACACAGAGATAAGAGCATGCACCGGATGATCAGATTCCTTAGGGCTCAACTCAACTCCTGGCACAGGCACGTAGTGACAGTGGAGATGTCCTGGGGTACCCAACATCTGCATGGACTTGGCACCAGATGCCCAAAGAAGCAGCTCATCAGAGGCTTCTGAAGTCCAAGGGAAGAGGATCTGTGCCTGGACATCACACAGAACTGAAGTTCACTGCCTTCCAAGATGAAATATTTGATATATTCCTGTTCAACAGCAGACCCTGCACAAAGCTGATCCTATCAATAACCTCAAATCATCTGCTGGAACAAAGCAAGACAAATGTTTGAGTCGCACTGCCAAATATCTATTACACATTTCTGTAGCAGAGGGACTTTTCCTGCAGTAGTCTGAATTGTATCAATCTCTTAAATAAACTGTGTGAGCAAAAAGCCCACACATGCTGCATTTGCAGTATGGCTGAAGTGCCAGCAACAACACTGCCTGGGAAAACGAAACAAGGGCTGACTCCAAAACCTGGGTTGATAAAAGGTTCCCTTTATTCTTGCAAGAAGCCCAAGACTACACACAAATTCACTGGGGGTTTAGGGGAGATGCAGGACCGTACCAGGTACCACTTCCAGTCTGACCATGTCTAGTAGCAGTTTGACCCTTTAAAAAGGGTCACTCAGCCACCAAAAAAATGGGCATCCAGAGTCTGCAAGTTCCACAGCTGTAACATGGAGAAGCAGAAATCTGCAGCAGTTTGTGGGAATCAATTTATTCAGTGTATTTTGGAAACTGTCAGCATGGCTGCAATGTGCAAGTACTCACTAATAGAGGATAGGTCTCAAAGCTGAACTGAAAACCAGTTCACTTCACACTCCCTTGGTCTCTGGAGGTGGTTAACCTTAATTACAAATAAAAATTATGAAACTAATTAATAAAGTCACCAGCATGCTCTAGAGAGGGAGCTCACTGCTACTTTTTGAAATACTTCTCTCTGCCATCAAACACATTTTAAAGCAGAAGCTGCTACCAGGAAGTCTTTAAGTTTGACATAAAAGTTCTTCAAAAAGCTGAGCAAACCAGACCACAAACGAGAAAGGGGAGAACTGCACTGTGTTTTGCATAGAGCTTTTACCTCTCCTGAGCCACAGGGATAAGGGATAAACACGCATTCCTCCAGCCGTTGCTCTCTCACCTCCCACTATTTGCATGATGTTTTGAATGAACGCTGTTTTCCTCCTCACATGTCTTCTGGATTTGAGGTTCCACATAAGCAGTAGCTTTCTGCAGCCAAGTGTTCATTCAGAGGTTGGCATTCCTTCTGGATTGTTTTCTGTATCACTTTGCTATGTCAGTAATTGGTATATTTAGGTCAAAGACATTGTGCTCATGCTCGGGAGAGAGAAAAAAACAAGTTTCTTATCAAAGCTTTCATCTTCCCGCTGGAGCAAAGAGATTTATGCAAAGCTTGTTTAGATTAGCACTCACTAAAAACTGCAGAACTAAAACTCAGACACTTCAAGACAAAAATTACAAGCCTTCAACTGGTACAGCAAGAATTAGGATGAGAAATACAGTGTGACACAGCCTGCTACACTACACCACATGAACAGATTAAAAAGCAGATTACTGTCAACTGAATTTCAGCAGTGAAATCAGCCTGCCTGATGGGGAGTACAACAGCTTTTGCCTTAATCAGAAACCCACCTAAGGGGAGCAAAAAAAACCCACACATTGCAGATATATATTCACTTTAAATATCCCTACAGCAAAAGTACATTAATGTAACTTCTCTCTCTAAAACTCTGTAGTGGCACATCATCTCTGTCCACTTACAGACACTAAGGAAAAAAACTCAGCAGAACTACTGTCTCCCTGAATAGACCCTCCCCCTGACTTTCAGAAGGCCTTTCAGCACCCTGCAAGTAAGACAGAAAAGACAGGTATTTAATGTAATTAGATGCTTTGCTGGATTTAAGGCCTACCAGAACCCTAAAGGTACCTGCTTAATCTCCCTTTAGCCCAAGTTAATGACATTGTCCACTGGAAATCTTAGAATCTAGGACCATTTGTTTCCCTAGAACAATAACAAATGCTTCTGGTGATGGGCCAAGTGTGAGAAGACTCACTGGCTGTATAAGCACAGGCACTGGAACCCCAGTTTTCATACTGGAAACTGTTGCTGACGTCAAGGGTATAGTTTGACTAAGATAAGTCAAAGATATGCATGTGTACACTGGTGAATCTCAGGGCAGGGCTTCTACACAGCAAACAGTCTGTGATTAAAATGAAATCCCAACTCCACAGGTTACCACAACGAGCAGCCATTTATTATCCACTCATGCAGGCTGACACATTTACATGCATGAAATTGTCCCTCTGCAATTATGCAGGATGGACATTCACACCTCAGACTCTCTCCAGTCGCTGCCTGTTAAAACACAGACCTTACTCAACCTCTCAATGCCCTCCAGAGCTTCCAGAGCAGCCCTGGCCATGCACCTCCTCACCCACAGGGCTCACATCTTCACCTCAGAACCTGGGCCTGTTTCCAGCTGGAGAGAGAGAGAGACTCTCCTCAACTGCTGCATTAAAAAAGTGGCAGCTAGAATTAAACAAGATTGAAGGAGACTGAAAAGCAAACTGGCTAATGAGCCATATGTAGGGAAGTTGGAGACCTGGAACTGCAGCTGATACTCTTTTACCATCCATCAGCAATGGGAAAGAATTACAAGGAATAAGGACATAGATCAGACACGGCAGATGCACAACACCAGCTTCTGGGTTAAATTACTTTCCCATTGACATGAACAAACATTTAAAAGTGTTTTTAAGAGAGGAAAATATTTGGTTTTCACTCATGCTGAAAGGCTATTTTAGGAGGAGGAGGGTGGAAGGAAGGGAGGTACACGGCAAAGGGAAGGGTCTTTGTCTTGCAATCAGCCATCTTCCTGTTAGCATCTAGTTTACCTTGGTGCACGCTCATTTGTATCCCTGCAGGAGTTATCTCAATTAAAAATCAAGGAGTTATTCTAGGGCTTTGATCAAGTTGTAATTCCAGAGCTTTGACTTTTCCAGAATGTACAGTCCGGTCACTAAAACAATGCTGATCCATCTGCAACATACATGAAATATATTACTCCCATAATGGAACAAGAATAGAGCTATTTGGATACCACTCCTACTTATGTCATAGCTGTGCCCATAAAATGAAGCTGTGCCAGCATAGCCCTCTAGTTAAAAGTCTAATTCCTGGTCAGCAGCAGCACAACCAGGCAGTTTTTATCATTTTGACAGTTTGCCTCAAATTCCACAGATCAAAGCACACACAGCCATCCCTGAGACACATTTCAGCTGCACCTTCACCCCACAGCAGCTTGTAGAGCCCAGGGGCTGCCTGTAACACAAAGGCATCCTTCTCCCTGCCAGAATGCTACAGGAGACTCTCACCCACTCAGCTCCTCTGAGATCCAATCCCTGCAAGTCCCTGTCAAATCTCCTCTTGACGTAAGGAACACACAACGCAGAGAATTAGGAGCAGCGCAGAAATCTTCGTGACCAACCCAAAATAAAAGCACCAGCAGCCAGGCCACTCAGGGATCTTGGCATATTGCATCAATAATTAAGAGATGATTTTCTGGATGAAAGATATTTTCAAAGGGGGAAGTTATTTAACACTTATGAAGATGAAATAAAGGCTCTGAAAAGAGAACAGAGCAACATTCAGTCTTTGCAAATTCCACAATGCTCCACCTTTAAAAAGCAGAGAGGAAATAATTAATATTTCAAATTCTTTACATTGCTTAACCTGAATTTGTGTTCAACAGTATAATTACGACTTGCAAATTATTACCTAGCATTTGTGAGAAAAATAACAAAAAAAAAAAAAGGGTATCCAAGCAACTACATTGTACAGCGTGTCTGGATGCAGCAGCATCTGCGTTGGCACTTGCAGGCTGCTATTGCATAACCCTGGATTCAAGCAGGAGCACAGCCCTGAGCTCTGCTCTATTGCAGTGACATATCTAGAACAGAAGTGGCTGGTAGAGCTTTAACAGCAGGAGTTTAGACTCTAGATCAGAACAGGAATTGGCAGCAAAGTCCCTTCACCTCTAGCCTCCGTTTGGGTAAGGAGAAACCCCCAGTGTTTCAGGCAAAACTTCAAAAGGAATTGCTGGGACAGCTTTCTGTGCATTCAGGACACAAAGCAGAGTCTGTGGAGAGCAGAGGGAAAGGAACGCCTGAAGATATTCCCTGGCAAGACACTGCAGAGAGAATCACAAGGTACAGAGCGTACTCCTCCTTCACATCCGACATCCCTGGGGTGCACAACAGCCTCAGCTGCCCCACTTCTGGCAGGGGACTCTAGAACTGGGATGTAACAGTTATAAATTACTCAGATTCACTCACTTCTTCACAAAATACACCCAGGTATTAGTCTCATGTGGTTGGAATTAAAGCCAGAGCAGTTTTCTTGCCTGACACCAGCTGGTTTATAGGCTCTCGAATGCTGTTTCTGCCTACACTCTTCCAGCACTCCATACCTACGGCAACTGGAGTTCCAAGGACATGGGGAGTTTCTGAGGGACCAAAAGCAAGGCAGTAAATACAACACCTCCTCAACAGAGGCTGAAGAAAAAAAAAAAGAAAAAGGAAAATGAAGCTAGGGAGTAGAACAGGGTTTTCTGGATGAGTCAAATACTAGCAGAACAATGTTGCATAACGAGTGCCCCTTGACTTTTGTTATTTCTCCTAGCCAGCTCCTCCAGAAATCTATTTGTTATTGTTTATTTGGGTATCAGTCCAAATTGCTGTGGGAGGAGAGAAAAGGAGAAGAGGATATGCTGTCAAGCTATTAATTCTAGTACTGTAGTCATTTAGCACTCTCCCACTATTAAGGAATCAGTGTCCTGTTTACTGCGACACTCTCTGGAGCCAGCTTGAAAGTTAAATGCAAAACCAGATGTTAATTAGCCTCTTGCAAAAGTGACTCCAGCACTGCTTCTCCTCAGCCAGGATGAATTTTGCCTTTGCTTATTTACCCACTGCTCTGCCCAGACCAGCAGTGCCGTGTCACGTCTCTCCAGAGCAGGCAGGAGCTGGGGAAGCAGGAGCCTAGCAAGCAGCACACAGCTGGGAGCATCGCTCCTGAAATTTAAGCCTCTGCAACACATTATATTGTAATAAAGGCCAGGCTGTGACAAAAGCCAGGAGCGACTGTGGCCACCATCTATCCTCCCATTCTCCCAGGATAGAAGTCACTTTTCTACACAAGTGCATCAGTAACAGGAGAAAAGCTGTACTCAAGTAGAATGCAGGATTATGTTTGGTTATTTCCCCCTCTCAGGATGGGAGAACCACTGGCAGTGGTACAGCTTGACCTGTCAAAGGGACACACTTCCATACAGCCACTTGTCCTCACTCTGTGCCAAAGCTGGCTGTTCCCTGGGGCAGGAATGTTTGAGGCAGAAGCCCACTGTCCAGAACAGCCTTTAACAGAAGGACACAAACACGGTGCCAAAGGCACAGGAACCACATTAGTCTTGGCACAAGCCTGGATTTGCCTGACCTCAGGAAGTTCAATGGATGTATCAGATTTGCAGCCCTGTGGTACTTGTGTGTATAATCCCAGCCTCCTTTGTGCCATCTGTTTCCCCTTCGGCAGACTGGCCATTAGAGACTCAATGCTAAAACTCGTGTCTCCTTAGTAACAGGTTTTTGTTGATCTCCCCCGTGCCTCCAAATCTTTCTATCAATCCGGTAATCTAGCAGGATTTTCCCTGCAGGGGATACATAACAGCATCAGTGGAAAAAAAAAATATATATGGGACAACAGAAACACTTTAAGGCAAGGGTAGAAGGTGTAAAAGGGGAGTGCATGAAGCTACAAGAGTTACAAGTCTATGGAAACCAGATGTTCTCATTATATTGGAGCAAGCCACCAACAAACCTTCCCAGTGCCAAGTCTGAGATCTCATCTGAGCACTCAGTCCTTCACTAGTTTGTGGGTTTTTTTAAAGAGTTGCCAATTGTGAACTATTTCCCATCCACACGTAAGTCTTCAGAGAAAACACCCTACACAAACCCTGCATCCTTAAGACCATCTTCTCCAAGATCTCAAAGGTAAAAATGCTGTCAATCTCAATTCTGTGCAGGTAAGGAAGGACTGTACTCCCCAGCTATAGAGACTGGCTCTCTTACCACAGATTTTAAGTCACTGATTGCTGGCTGCTTTTGGTTCCTTAATCCCTAAATCCCCACACTCTCTTCTTGAGGTTAATCCAGTTAAAACTCTCCTTTCCCTTTGGCTAGTGCATTGCATAAATAACCACCTGAAGAGCAGAGCTGCAGAAGCCAATGCTCAGAGTATGGCACTTCCCAGAACTCTGTCCCACTCTGCAAGAGACAGCATAAAGTTCTTGTTGCTGCCTATGCCAGAAAAGGAAATGAAGATTAGCTAGGTAAGGGCAAAAGGCACCCCTTATGGACTGCTTAAATCAGCAGGAATCAATCATCCAGTCCAATCCAAATCCCCTAGTTGCTTTCTGCCTTAAGATAACTAGAAACAGGTTTATGTTATACTAAGATAAAGCAGCCTTAAACCAGAGTAAACCCTTATGCTAAAACCTCCCCTTTTTGGGAGGAAAGGAGAACTTGCCTTTGAGGTCAGCTCTAAATGAGCTACAATTACAGCCATATAGGCCATGCGGGATTTGGAAAAGCAACACGGATCAGCGAAAGAAAATCACCTCTGTGGGCTCTGCCTGGCTGGTCTGGCCCAGGCAGCTCCCTTGGCACTGAGCCCGTGGGCAGGAGAGCAAAAGCAGCACCAGGACAGGGAGCCAGCCCTCACCCTCAGCCTGCCAGGAGAGGCCAGTGCCATACACAGTCCAGCACATGCAGACCACGAGGACGGCCTCACTACGCACAAAACATCAACAGTCTGACCCAGCAATGATGTGTATTTGCTCAGCAGAAAAACAAAATACACCCAGTGAAGGCACAAAGAAATATGACTCCTGCTAGGACAAGTGGGTGAATGAAAGTGTGCCCTTTTCTGACAGGTGAGACCCTACCCACTTCCATGTCAGAGAGAGCCCTAAGTGGCACCATCCTCTGGGCAGGAGGTAAGTGGGTGCAAGAGAAGTCCCTAAGCTGAGACAGGTTTTAGGTCAGTGACACAACTGACCACATGGATCCAGTCCCCGCAGCCCCCACGTGTATCCTTGTGTCTTGCTTTCACTGTGAAGCTAGGCCAGAAACTCTGGGGCAGCGGGCACTGCCTGCCAGAGTCAAAACACTGCACATGGGCTCCCTGGTGTGTGCCAAGCTCTCCAAGCCATGCACTGGAGCCAGGGCTTGGACCATAAGCTCTTTGTGTTCCTGGTCATTCACAACCAAGAGAAAGAGAAATCTGGCTTTGAGGGCTGTTTATCAGCCTAGTGCTTCCAAAATCCTCGGTCTCAAGCGTAGAGAAAATGAACAGCCCCCTCAGCTTGCTGCCTAACCAAAGAGACAGGCAGCAGGTCATGCATTCTGCCTCCCAGGGAAAAGCAGTCACAGTGAGTGAGGAGTGTGGGGTACCAGGACAAAGCAAGGAGCCTGCACTACTCTGCAGTGCAGCACGTTTCCAGCTCCATTCACGCGGATATGGAAAGCCGCCGCTCAGTCTCTGGTGCATATTTAAATGCTCATTCTGAATGGCCAATTAGTCAGAAGTGGAATGTTTCTGCATTCACAGAGGAGCTATTTTAAGATTACATTATGCTTTCTGCTTCCATTAATAGGTACAAATAAAAAAAAGGAAAGGCGTTACACCCAGCAATGCATTTGTCTCAAGACTTGAGTGCTGCATGTCCAAAGTCCCAGCGCCAGCACAGGAAAGTTGATGAGTTCTGTTCCTGACAGGCCACATTCTTCTTCATAGCTCCAGAGATCACCCAGTCATCAGGCTTGCCAAATCTTGATGGAACAAGTCAAATCTCTGTGTTCATTGGCCACCTCTGCTGCAGGCCTGTCAACCTGCATCTTCTAAAAGCTGTGATAAACCTCCATGGAAGGCACCAAACTGAAAGAAGTTAAACCAGACTAGAGCAGCATCTCACGTGTCCTGCAGCTCTGGAGGAGGCTGACCCAGATACTCTCATTCCAGACACCACTTTCCCTGCTCGTGTTGCTCCCCCGCGCTGCCTTCACTCAGCCATACCCAGTCACATCCATACCCCTCTCAGTGCCTCTGGATCCCCTTCCAGGCCCTGGAGACCACAGATATTTCACAAGCTGAAAGTTCACAGGAACTAATTTTGGAGCAAATCAAGAACTCTCTGTTTTTTTAAGCTAACAAAACTCAAATCACTAAATGCTGTTGAGCTTTCATGAAAAACAAAGGCAGTTTTAAGGAAAATACACATTTACATTTGGCCAAGACTGACCCCTCCCAATCTCTCCTGCATGTGTTAGGAATGCAGCTGTATCCATAACATCCACACACAACCATCCATCAACTCCTACATCCAGATTTGTTTCTTCCACCCTCCCCAAGCCTGGACTGCGATATCAGGGTTTGATCAGTGTGGTTTTCTGAGAGGGGGATTGGAAGAGTTAAGAAGGGAAGCATGGATACAAATCCTTTGCCAAACACCACACAGAAGTTCCATGCCAATGCCACAATGGATATTATTTTAATTCCAAAAATCAATAATCTTAACACGGTGCAGATTGAATAGAATCAGCTTTCTGTCAACAATTTTGCTTTCACTAACAAGTTTATTCAGATCATTCTGAAGATCAAAACCACAGAATCCAACAGGTACAGGTATAATAAATCTCATTAAAACCAGAGCAGGTCAGCCCTCTGATGAACTTAAGCTGTAGATCCTTCTAATACTCTTGAAGAAGGCTTGGGTGACCAGCCAAACAAGGATTCCCTCAGCTCACAAATCCACATCTTCTGAGCCAAGTGGAAATACAGTATGAGCTAAGGAAAACAGAGTTTTGTGTGTGGGTTGATTTTTTTTTTAAATTATGTGAAGAGCAAGCAAAAAGTCTCAAATTATGCAGCAAATATAAGAGAGTCAGTGCTGAAAATAAAATCCAACTTGGAGGAAAAAAGGTGATATAAAAACATTGTATTAAACCAATGTTACTTTGATGCTGGATTCAAATCTAAAGAAATGCTTAGCCCACGCAGACATAAAAACTACAAAAAAACCCCCTCATAGTATGGGAACTGTATGAAAAACAGCTCTGCTGCAACATGATTTACACAAATGCAGAGGGAAAAATGCAGAGGATTGAACAGGAGTAGCAACATATACATATATGTATGTATATGTGTATGTATGTGTATTTATAAATGAAAAAGAGCATTACATGGTGTCAGGAAAATAAATAGAAGGATGCCAACACTGGAAAGTGCTGCTTAAATCTAATATGAATTCTGACCTTGTGAGTCCTCAGTCCTGGGAGGGCTCTGCTTCCACTGGACACAAACATCACAGGCAGGCAGTGGGACAAGGAGCTGGAGACTCACTGACAGCACTTTTAATCCTCCAAAACTTTGGCCATTGTGGAGAAACCAAAAATTCTTGGCACAGATTCAGTCATTTCAACTTTGTTCATTTTACTGCAGTAATAAAGATATTGCTTTACAGTTCATATATGCAAAAAATGTGGATCAGAAAGACAGTTTCTAACTTTCTCAGTTAAAGCACACCCACCCACCAAGGATTAAAAAAATCTCTTTCCCCAAGATGTCAAGATATTTCGTTTACCAAACCATTAGGTTTTCCTGTTTTTTTAACAAGGATAGTAAGAGAAAAACTCAGCTTCTAATGCAGAAAACACTTCTGTGAAACTGTGGAAGAGGCAGAAAATCCTGGGTTGCATTTAACTAGGGAACAAGGTCACAAATTAAGCAGTCTGAGAATTTCTGGTAGCTTAGCCCTGAATTAGTTCCTCCTTTTTTTTTTTTTTTTTTTCCTCCCAACCCCCTCCACTACTTAGTTCAAGATGCAAGAGCAATAAGAACACATGATACAGCCTGCATTGGTACGGGCAAATACATGGCTGAAGTCACAGGAGCACATTCTTCAGAGCTCATGAACCATCACATGACAAACATCACAAGAAGTCAATTTACTAAACTCAATTTAAACTTGAAGAAGTTAATAATAATAATAAAACCCACAATGGGAATGTCTCTTAGAAAAGGAGAAGCTGCACTTGAAAAGGCAGCAACAAACAACAAAGCCAAGATCAGTTCTCATGTTATTTGAAACTTTTGATTTCTAGTGCTACATATGCAAGCCAGTATTGCTTACAAGTCCCTGATAAATACTTGTAGTTACACAGCTTACAGCCAATAAAAAAGCTGACCAGCAGCCAACGAAGATCTTATCAATAAGCCTCCCACAAACATACAAATATTGAATTTTATTGCAAGCACTTGAGCTAAATCTTTTCTGATTCTACATGTCTGAAAACCAGCAGCCTGTTCATTTGTCACAAAGCTTAGAGGTGTGAGTGACTTCTTTTTCAGCAGAAGGACATGCAAGGCACAATCCTCCTTAGCTAAGTCACAAGGTATTGACAGCTATTCAGAACACACACAAGCTCTGCCTGCAGCTCCAAGCAGATAAATGGAAATAAAAGCAGAACTGCCTCTGAACAAGATGTCATTGTACAGACTGATGTTTATGCTTCACCTGTATTGATTTCTGTACAAGGACAAAGGAACTTGTTTTTTAATTTCAAGAGCCATTTTCATTGGAAAAGTCTCAAAGCTATATGAACATTTTATCCTGACAATTTAATTAGACATTGGTCCAATTCTAGTGCTCAACACCCAGGGATCCTGAAGGCTCTTAACTGTTTAAAAAGGTTGCAGTGATCTGCAGACCCACCATCAAACAGATCACTGTAGACTCATCCTTGGGATTAAGTCATCTCTATTTGTGAGCCCGTATGTGATGATCTGTTACAGAGCATAAGTACTGCATGAAAGCCTCTTCAAGGCCTTCACCACCATCTGTGAATTACATTATTAACAATGGTATGAACTTCCTAAGAGCATCTGGTTCTCTCCCCACCCCCTTCTCAGATCACTGGGAAGAGCCCTTCAGTATCAAAACAGGCACAGGCAAAGCTGTTTTCCTCTTTTCCATGCCTCCCTACCTCCTCCCACCCTTAGGCTGCAGATAGGTGGGGCTCAGCTCTCCCTTTCCATGCCCTGCATGTTTTCTGCACAACCCTTGTTACTGTTGAGTAAAGATGGACAAAAACAATTCCATGATGTGTGTACCACAGACATTTTACTGGGGAAAGCAGAAGTTTATTTCAACGTTTTGCAGAGGCAGCATCTCAAGTATGCTGAGAACTGAACAGGGACTGCACAGTCCCACCCCAGGACTCGCTTCCCCCAGCACAATTCCTGATATTAACCAATACCAGGCAGCAGCCACCCAGCCAGCTTCAACAGTTACTGCTGTAGCAAAAACTTTCTAGATGGAAAGAAGTATTTTGTCATCCCAACTCTTCTCCACCAAGGATGTTTCAGAAGTTTATTCTGAAATCATGCCAGCTTCTTGTAAACAAGTGGGAGGAAGAAGCAGCATCGCCCGGGACATTGGAGCACACTCTCCCCTGAACTTTGCACAGAGTTCACATCAAACAGCCTCCTTGGCTGCTCTATGGGATCATTTACTCTTGCAGGAACAGAGCCTTCCTATCTTGTTTTCTACTGCTTGTTCTTCAAACCCAGCTTCTCCTCTTGCTCTCTAAGTAGGGCTTCTCGTTGCCTCAACTCTCTGTGCTCATCAGCAGCAGTTTTTCCATTCTGTTTTGCACAATACCATTCTTTAGTTGCACAACAGTTTGCAATTCAGGCATCGTTACAGCCCTGTAACACACAGCATCTTCCTCTGTCTCAAGTTAGCAGCAGTGTTTCTTGAAAGAAAAGACCAACATTATGGGCAGCTCCATAAAGACTTGTATTCAGAGGGAAGCAGAATCCAAAACTAACAATCCTGCAATGTGCAGTAACAAGCAGAAAATACTGGGTGGGGGAAGGAAGACAAAACTGTTTCTGCACAAATGTATACAAACCTTTCTAATGAACTGTTTCTCTTATACCCATGTTTCAAATAAATAAATAATCAGACACATGCTGATGTGCTCAGACAGTTGCATCTAGAACGTGCTACTACTGTAATTAAAGGTAAATACAAAATTTCTTCAAGTTTATAAAATAATAGGCAAGTTCTTGGGGTCATTATGAGTCCAGTGTTGCCCGAATCCAGCTCTTTGTGTGGGCTGTAAGAGGAAGTCTGCAGTCACTGCTGACCTTAAGCTACAGGGGGAGGAAGCCTCCAGGGCTGTTCTGCCAGGGTTTAATCTCATTATGGTCACTCAGCTCAGGCAGGTCAAGATGAAGATGGACCACCTCTCAAACTTCTGGGAAAGCACATGGCTGTGTTTTTACACAGCCATTTCAAAAAGTCAAGGGAGCCACAAGAAAATTAAGCAAGTTTTATGAGTGGCTTTAGATGGATGGCTTGAGAACATAATCTTGTCTTACTCCCTGCAGCTTATTGGGAGGAATGCAGAGAGAAGAAAAGTCAAGAAATTGGCAAGTCTTAGAGCAAATCAGTGGCAATTTGAGATAGGCTCTCCAAAGCCTAGATCCCAGCATACAATGGGAGCACAGTGTTCCATCAACAGGATCTTTACAACACTTGTATCTGGAACAGTAGAAATAAAATTGGAAACAATTCCCATCTTTCAAACAGTATGTACAGGTGACCATGTAATCAAATTAATTAATATTTTGCTAAATTGGTGCATTAAAAATTACCCGATGAGCTCATTTTTGGAGGCAGTTCAACGCCTCACTTCTAGGACTGATGTCAGTGTCACATGCTTGGAGAGGATCAGTCTGCAGCTGGGTATTTTAAAGCCTTCTATTAGGAGCATAGAAAAGTCAGCGGATTTCAACAGCATCAACCAATGAATTTTTGTTTTATCACAACAATTTAGTCACCAGACCCCACTGTCAGTATCTCTGTGAGAATATCAGGCCATTTCAGACACTTGAAGTCACTTGACAGAAACTGAAGAATACAGCAACTGAGTTGTTTCAACAGGGAAAGTTGTGTTTCAACAGAAAAGGAAATCAACAGAAAGACAAGGAAACAGGAAACTGATTCTGACTGGCTCCTGATAAAATAATTAACCTTTAAGAAACTAAACTCAGCAGCTGTAAAAATACACAAACAAACAAACAAACAGTAGCAGAGCAAAGAGTGTTGAGCATCAGTAGCGCAAACGTTCCAGGCAGCAACATTCAACCCTGAGTTCAAATCCCATTCACTCACAGACCAACTGTGATGTCATCTTTTATTCTGACATAATGCAGGATGTCACTGAAGTTCAGTGGCAAGTGTTCATGCAGGATCTGTGAGGTCTCCGCACTTTGATGCTCGCTGCTTGCACTTTGTACCAACAAGCAGGAACAGATTTGCATTACACAAATAAGCCGTGTCTTTATTGTGCAACCGCATGCGACTTTTTTGGAGAAAAACAATGCTCAAAAACAAGGAGTGCTGTGTGCATCAGGCTGCAGAGTGGGTGGCAGTGATGTTGTCAGAAAGCACTCGGCACAGCTTACCTCCACACCCATTGACTTCAGCAGAAGGCTACATACGAAAAGTCTCTGAAGATGGAGCTGAAGTGTTCCCTAACCCATGGCACTGTCCATACACTATACTTAAGAAAGAGACAAAACAAAAACCACAGAAGTGAAGCAGCATGAAATTGCAGGGTTTGGGTTTTTAGTTTTTAAAGACTCTTGCAGTCCCTGTTCCAGTTAAGAAATCCAACTGTAAACCCATCAGTTGTGAGCAAGCCCTTCCCCACACTGCCTGAGCCTTTGCCATGTCTGGAGCGCAGGATGAGAGCCACGGTGTTTAATGCACGCTTAGTGCGCTCCCAGAAGACCTTGGATGAAGATGTGTTAAAGCTTCAGGTCAACTCAGCTGTTAAATTGTTCAGTGAGACTGCCTAGATTAGTCAGGGGCTGTCCCAAACCCCAGAGCCCTCACATGCAGCACAGGACAAGGCCCATTTTAAAGATCCCTGGGAGCTTCTCTCCATAAAGTTCACAAACTCTGCATCGGTTTCATGGACAGATCACTTCACCCTCACCCAGGGCTACTAATTTGATTTGTAATAGTTTTAAGAACAGGAGAGTCAAAGGCAGGAAGCCCCCATCAATGTGGAGCCCCATACACAGGATTGCAGAGCAAGGAGCAGCTCAGGTCCCTCCAGAGAAGCTGACAGAGACCAGATATTTGAACTTCAGCATGTGATAGACCCTCCTTGTACTCTGTGAACTTATGGGTGGATAAATAGATTTGGTGCACAGGCTACAGATGGAGTAAGGGAAGGTTCCTATAACCAAGACAAACTCACAGTATTCCTAGCACTTAACTCCAGAGGCATGTGACTATTTTCAGATTGTAGCTTTTATCCTGGTTGCAGAAAGAAAAGACTAAAGGAAATAACAAGATCCTCACATGTCCAAGCTCTGATTTAGCTGCTTGTGGTTCAGCAAGGCATTCCCTCTCATTTTAAGATGAGGCTTATAAATTCAGTGTACCCCAAAGGTTTTAAAGCAAGCAGAATACATCCTTCATTCCAAACTAACCCATCTGCAGCCAGCATTCCTCCATACAGAATTCCATTTTTTTTTCAGAGGTTTGAAGCTATTTGGCAGTTGTTTGACGCTCGGACCAGCCTGCACATTTCTCTCTCTCTTCTTTTTTTAATTTTAGTCTTAATGTAGCATGTACTCTCAGAAAGGTTTACAATGCAGCCTTTTGTAGTTAACTTGCTCCAAGCTGGGCCACTGCCAGGTTGTTATCAATGACATTTTAAGGCAGATGAATGAAGTTCTCATTAATGTGACAAGCAGAATTGTGATATGGCACATGCATACACTGAAAGAAGAGAGCTTGCTATTCGTTTGTCAGGTTAATAAATAAATAGCAATTTAATGAATAAAAGCCTTTTATTAGGAAACAAATGAAAAAAATTAATATTTATAAAGCTTTAGTGGTTTAGAGCACCCTTTAAAATAAGATTATTCATTTCAGTCACGGCCACCATCACAGATTAGAGATTCTTGAGCACAGCTTCCCCTCCTAGTTCTCTTATCATAGTAGTGCAAGGCAAAAAGCAAAGCTCCACCTTCTGACCTGTTCAGGCCAGACTCAATTTGAGATTGACAATATTGAAGGCAATATTATATATGACAGCAAACATTTCTGTTGTATCTTCAGGACTGCAGCTAAAGACTGCACCTGTTGGAAGAGCTGTTGGTTCTTTTTCACAGCAGGAAGTTCTCACGTTTTACACAGCATGCTTCCACACCACACAGAGCACTGAACCTGTGCCAAGCCACGAAGAGCAACGCTGCACATCAGACAAACTATCAGCACTCAGCCAGGAAATCGCTCCCCATCTGCCTCCAGAAAACAGTCTACACTAAAGCCCTGCTGGTATCTCTCACCCTTCAGGGTTCTTCAGCATCTCCCACAGCATATGCAGAGAATGCTCACCACCAAAGTGAAGTTTAAGGAGGGTGAACTGTGTCCAGGATGTCCCACTTCCCAGCGAGCAAATGAAATTCTGACATGCACGGATCGCTTCTCACCTCAAGCTGTCTCTGTCATGTATTCCCTTTGGCTCAAGACATTCTGTGCTCATCTGCCCTAAAATCAAACTTGCAACTTTAAATTTTAAACAAGCTGGGTTTTGTGGGGCTGTTTGTAGGGAGGGGGCTATTTAGTTTTGGTTTTGTTGGTTTTTTTATTACTTTACTTTTTAAATGAGGCACTTCTCAAATTCAGGACCAAGATTTCAGCAAGGGCTCAAGCTTAAAAATTTATTTTGGCTCATGCCATCTTCTCCTCAAATACTAAAAAAAAATGTTCTCAAACTTTCCCCTTCTCCTCAAGTCAAAGTCAAGTTTCGACTTTCTCAAAGTTTTCTATCTGCTTTTCTTACAAGAAGCAGATAGAAATTGCCCCAAAATAACCATCTCAGCCATGTACGGGCAACATGAACAGTTAAAGAGAGCTTCCTCCCCACCAGAGCCGTTTCTGGTTTATGTGTAAAGGAGAAAAATTGCACTTCAAAGACCAGAAGTGTGGGTTGCAGAAGCGTGTGGCACAGTTATCTTTGCAGCATGAAGCACAAGTAGAAACCAGAGATGTGTAAAGTGTATGTGAAAAATATTCATTTCACCCACTGAGACTTTGCAAACTCTATTCCAGTCACACTATAAATGTTAACTAGTAATACCTCCCTTGCCTTAAAGCATCCTACAACTATGCCCAACTTTTGATAAGGGGGTTGAAAATATGCTCTGCTCATATTGGTTTTCCCTGATAATCTCTTATTTGAGATTCAGGAGCAGAGCAGAAGCTGCACAGAAGGACAATTCCCTCCCAGCACCAAGGCAGCCACACAGCAAAGTGCTGAGAGACACAGTGGCAGGAAAACACTAAAAGCAAGAGATAATATATTAATATTTGATTCCCATGTGCAACTGTACTGACAAGTTTATGCAATATTAAACTCGACCCACACTACAGGGGTATCTGCTGTCTCAAGATTCATTAAGAGATGGAATTCAGGCTTGCACGTTTTATTAACTGCTGTGGAACCAAAATACTACCGAGGAGGAACAAACACTACAAAGAACAAAACTAAGTTGTCCTGTCTCACTTCACTTTTTGGAGTCACAAGCTTGCTTCCCCATGTAAGCACAACTCAGCCGGAAAAAAACCCAGAGCAAACTCCCAGTAACGAAACTCACTAGATGTTACATAAGAAAAATATTTGTTCAGAGAGTAAATTAAATCGTTGTCAACCATTCTGCAATGTGAAAGAGCAAAGGGGAGGGCCGTCATTTCAAGGTTTGCACTTCACTCAGGAAGACAATACAGCACATAGGTAGCTGTTTCCTACCACATCTTGAAGCACTGTATTTGAATACAGTGGTTACAGCATCTCTGAAGAACATGCCCAGAGCTGTTTGTCTTTAAACTATTTAAAACTATTGAGGAGGACTGTGGAAAGGAAAACAGAAACAGAAAGACAACAACAGAAACAAAGAAGAACAGAAAAAGAATCCTTATTCCAAGAATACCTTTTTCTCATCACCTAGCATTTCCCTTGTACCTAGGTTTAGCTCTGTGGGTCAGAGAGCTGAGTCACTTCCCTGCCTGCCCCACAGCAACTCCTGAGCTAGATTTGCAGTGTGACACCCTGTTTCCCATTGAAGATGCTCCAAAACTCAGAACTACTGCAAGGGAACAGCAGGCTCCAAAGGATACCTGCTACTGTACAAGAAGCTCACAGACATCAGCTGACTCTGTATCCACTCAGGAGCTTCAGAGACCTGTGGGAAACTCCATTTTTAGATGGACTGAATGAAAGGGTTGGTCCTGCACCACTCAGAAGAGTCAGACTACTTCTAACTACCAAACAGCTCTCCTTTGGAAAGCAAAGCATTTTACACATGCAAGGCACATGCCCTATCCCTCCCTCTCATCATTGTGTAAAAGGGCAGAGATGAAAAGCCTGACATGCTTTGTTTCAGGATTTTTTTGTGAAGAATCCTAATGTACACATTTCTCAGATGTCAGCTGTTGAAGCTAAACCAAGCCAGCTGAACAAGTCTTAGAAGTTCTTGCTGCAATTTTAAACATGACAGTTCTGTACATCAAAACAGAAAGGACATGGTAGCAGCCAGTGAGAATAGGACAGCCACAGTTCCCCGGGACAGGACTGGCTTTCCACATTAAAATTCACTTTTCAGATATTTAATACAGTTACAAGTTGCAGTCCAACTCCTGAGACTACATCTCTGGAATTTACTTCTCCAAGATCTCCTGTGCTTCTCCATTGGCAGAACAGCGGAAAGCTCAAGCATCAAAGCCACCTCCTGAGCTGTGGTACAAACTCAGTACAGGGACAGTATGATCTCTGACAAAACACATTTCAAAACAGGTCAGATAAGATACTCTAATGTCTTTAAACTTCAGTACAAGAAGCTTACACTGTGGCCTTAAGTTCCCTAGTAATTTCACCCTGAAACAGCCCCCACCAATGCAGTAACTTCATTATTTCCATGAAGCCTCGGTTTAGGAGTCTCCTGGGAGGAGGAGGAGGAGGAGCAGCGCACCCAACAGCAGCGAGGAGCCACAAGCACACCGCGTTTCAGCGAGTGCCAGGGGCGCTCCATTTACCGGGGCCATAAGGAGTTCACGTCACAGGGCATTTGCCAGCAGTTCCATGATCGCCGGCATGCACAGCCAGGGTGCGTCTCACCATGGAAGCAACAAGCTGTTAAACTGTGTGACTCATCTCACAGCAACGCTCGCTGCCTTCCGAGAGGAGCGCAGCCTGCAATGAGCAACGCTGATAAGATGCATGTTCAGAGGAATTCTATTTGGGCAAAAAGCTATTGACACATTCAAACCCCTATATACAGAAGCCTGCCCAAATGCTGACTAAAACGCATGAACACACAAACTGCAATATTGCAGTATTGTGATAAGACATTTTGCAGATTGTTGGGATTGTTGGGTTGACAGGAATTTAATCAATTTATATGGCCCAACTCAGAAATGCAAAAATGGCTTTTAGCCCTCATAATTTTTTATCCCTTTAAACAGAGCCCTGCAGAGGAACAGCTTCCAGCCAATAGGTAAGAAACAATGTGTGCCTTGTTTAAATTATTGACTACTTCCAATAAGTATCACCTCTTTCTTCTCCTGCCTCCAAGATTCCCCTTTTATGCAAAAGATATGAGCTTCATTGTCAGTACCTAATAATCAAATTAAAAGGACACTCAGGCAAATCAATGGCACAGAGTGGAGATATCTGTAATTCAGAGGCTGAGGTAAACAACTGGAACACCTGGACCAGCCTAAGTGCTCTTGAGTGGCAGGGCCAGTTCATATGAAGGCAGCACTGGTCACAGCCCAGCAGCTCCATTTGTACTTCTTGCTAATGGCATCAGCAAGAGTCAGATGCAAAGACTGCAAAGCCTTCAAGAGCCCCCTGGCTTCAGCTGGTCCTGGGAGGATGTGGTTTGTTGTGACTGAGGAATGAAACCTTCAGCTGCAGGCTGTGATCAGGGAGCAGCTACACTGAGCTAAGCTGCCCAAAGGCTATTTTCCTTTTTTTTTTTTTTTTTTTTTCCTCTTTAATTTCCCAAGACAGAAGAGTTGCAGCTTTAGATCTTTCAGGATTTCTTCCAGTAACTGGAAATCCTCAGGCATTACTCCTGCATAAAGGCAGCTCTCTTACACTACAATATTTCCAGCAGGCTGCTTTGTGGACAGCAGTCTCTGCTCAAAATAGCATTTTCCACTTAAATAAACATGTCATTGGCTCCAAGAATGGCTATAGATGCTACTGTACCCTGTCCTTTTCAACTTATTTTCATTTCTTAAACAGCAAGAACCAATACTGGTCAGATAATGACTCATTAAAGCATCACAAGCCATTTGCATTTTCAAATTACAAGCTCCTTTTCAAAACAAAAGAATTTATGTGCCACTGGAACTCAAGAGGTGAAAACTGAAATCAAGCTATCATTGAGATATGCTACAAAAGGAGTTAGATCCCTTAAAATAAGATAAAGATTTTCTCATGCATTCTGCAAGTTTTAAGAATGTTTCTCTATGGTTCTCAGTGAGGCTCCAATTCCACTGTCATCCTCCTCCTTCTCAGCTGTAAATACTGTTCTCACCTCCAAGGGGATGTTCCATTTCATGCAGGTCCTGGAGGAAACCTGGTAAGTGTGCACACAACAGGCAGCAGATATTCCAGAGAAGAGACAGGTCTCCTGTCACAGTTAATCAAACTGCTTTAGGAACAGGAGAGTCTCATCACACATAAATGCATTTACACACACAAAAATTATCTGTGCTCCAACAGCATGGTCTTGTCCAGCTGGAGAGAAATCACCTTTTAACAACACAGCATCACTCCCAGCAAGAGGTGGAGGCCTCCTGGTTCCCTCACAGGGCTTTCAGCAGAAGTTTCAAACACAGCAAATCACCTCACTGAAACAGTTTTATCTCCCAAATGGTGACAGCTGGCACCAGAGGAAACAGGTACCTGTAGGGCACTACAGGGTTTGCCTAAAGCAGGAATCAGCTCATTCTGGGCCAGTGCCTCTGAAAACTCCAGTTTTTAGAATGAGCTCTGGCTATACCTGAAAGACATCAGCTGGAGAAAACCAAGAAACAATAGATGATCTTTACTGATCAGAGCATCTTTAAATATTAGGCATTCCTAACTTCACTAAATATTTCATAAGAAGCTTCTGATCACCCAGTTACATTGTAGTTCCCTCCAAAAACCAACTCCATAGCCTTATCCATGCAGCAGTAATCAAGATATTCATTTATTGGAAAAAAAAAGAAAATAAAATAAGTTCTATGTGAGATAGACTGGACTTATCAATGATTAAGTAAACTCACAATTACCACACTGTTTAACAGCAATTATAGGACCAGGGGTAGAGAAATGTTATATTTAGCTTCCCCATAAAGAATTGGGGAAAATATTTCCTGTGCTTTCTACCAGCAAGGAGCTTCCAAGCACAACATGACAGACACTCCCAAAAACATTTCCAGGACTCTACTTCCTGCTCAAGCTCTTCTCCTGGGATTAAGAAGGGGAAGTCCAATAGTTGAGGTTTTAATTTGCTTTAGCATATTTTTTTTTTCCCAAACTGTGCATTTTAGAACAATATATACCCAGCGTAGCCTCTCTTTTTGGGTCAGTCGGTCCCTTCCAATAAAAGCATATTGTCTCCCTCAGGGTAGGGAAGACAAGTGAACTGTGAGAGCAGCCAGGGCCAGATTGCCTGCCCAGCTTCTTCACTTCTCAGGAAAGAGATATAATAAACAAAAGGAAAATAGCACTTTCCAGAAATTACAGATACATTTTTTTTTGGTAACTGTGGATCAAAAATACTTTAAAAGGCCAAGTTTCAACAGATGATTTCCAACACAGGTAATTATCAGCCCTGAACAACAACACAGCAGCATTAGCACCAAGGACCTCAAGGCATCTTTGTATTTTACTGTAGCACGGTCCTGTCTGCCACCACTTTCTGCTTAACATGGCACATCAGAAGACAACTGTTCAGCTGTAAGGATTGAAGATTGCAGTCTTATTTCTCAAGAGTGACTGCAAAACCAAAGGCCAAAACAAACAGCAAAAGTCTGGACAGACAATTAAAGGAATTTTACAAGTCATCAAGCAACCAGAGGGCTGTAAATGTATAATCAACACTTTGCATGAACTGTCCTGAAATTAATGCTCATGAGATGCTCTGTGGCAATGAGAACAAGATAAAAACCTATAAATAAAAGCCATCCAATTTCAGAGTGATTCAGATCAGCTATTCCCTTGAATCCGTAAGAGCCAATTATAACAGTTTATAGGGCACACTTAATGCAAAAAATCCAGTTTGAGGACACCAATTTCACCCTTTCTCCTTGTCTGAGAAGTTTATCTCTGAAGCAAAAAGACATTAAGCAATTTAAAAAAGAGAATCCACTTCTGTCCTCAAAATTCTTAGTGACCTGGAAACAGAATTAGACATAGCCATATGCTTGCACACTGATATGTTTCACCCTTGCCCACAAGTTGAAGCAGCTAAGTTCCAGCAGTTACCAGATAATCTTTGCTTGGAAACAGCAAGGACAGACCCTTATACTACTGATAAAAGTATTGAGCAAGATAAGCTTTCATTTCAAGAGGTAACCTGGAGACAGTCAAAGGAAGCTACCATCAGTTCACAGCAGATTGGTTGAAACAATTTGACTTAAAACTGAAAGAACCAAGGCCTCCTGCTGCAGTTGCCAGGGCCCCATGAGAATGGCAAGCGTGGCAGGCTTAGGACCAAAGCCTTCCCAAGGACCAAAAATGTGTCTGCAAACAAACCAAGGAGAATCATCTGAAATTATACTGCAGTTGTGATTAAGAAACAAGAAGTTTGTGGCAAAGGAGGAACCCACACAAGCTCTAACGGAAGGAGGGAGAAATAACCCCCCCCAAATATCTAAGAGGCTAAAAGGGCAGCCTGAAGTGTGGTTAGGAAGCTGCAACAGGAAATGCATAAGTGTTCAAACAATAGTAGTTATGATCATGATGAAAATCAAATTCACTTTATACTGCAAGAGAAGTCAAAGAAAGCAGAAGTAATTACAAGGCCCAAAACCAGGCCAGGAACAGGCATTTATTTCTGGTACAGAATGGCATGGGAGAAAGAGAATATAGACACATAAACCCAAGGCTGCATCCTCTGGATTTATCAGGCTCCACAGGGAGTTGCTTTTATATTTAATAACTAAGTAGTATCCAAATATCAGCACAGTTTCAATTTAATTGGTTGGGAAACAGTCTGGCTGTTGCAGATGGAAAAGCTTTAGAGAATACAACTAATTGTTCATATATATATAAAATATTTAACAAAGGGAGGGTCTAGGCATCCAAGTGGGAGGAAGAAGGAAGATACATCTAAATGGGAGAAAGAAGGAAGATGCCAAGAGAGACCTATTCTCACTGGATGCATTCAATGCTATAAATGTATGGGAAAACTAATAGTGGAAAGGGTAAAGAAGTCAGAGGGGGAAGAAATCTCTGAAGTAATGCAGCACATTAATATTTATAGCAGGTAAGTATAAGCGAAATTAATCTGTGCTGCTAAGTAAACATACCTTAGGAGAGACACGGGAATGAAAGAAGGTGAAAAAAAAGAGGTAAGTGTTCTGACAGCTAAAATGCCATTGGGGCAGGCAGGACCTGTCAAGTAGCTGATCTAGTTTCAGAAGAGGTTACCTAACACAACAAGAAATATTTCCAGAGTAGTTGGCTTTTTCATTCCCCCCCCACAGAGGATGGAAGCAACTGGGATTTAACCTATTCTCATTCTCCAAACATTTGCAAACCAGGCATAACAGCAGTGTGATAATGCATGAGGTTTTTTAAGGATAAATGCTAACTTAGAACTAAGCGTACAGAACTGAAAGCAAAGCTATTTTCACTCTCATCCTTGACTACATCAGAAACGGCACATAGGGGGTAGGTAGCAGCTTATGGGGTTAACAACCCGGGGTTTATAATAGAGTAGTACAAACAACAAACAAAACAACAGCCTGTCCCAAGTTTAAAGAGCGTGGAAAGGCAGAAGCCTTCAGAGCTGCCTGAAGGCAGCAGGGCAGGGGTGGGAACATCTGTCCTGCTGCACATCTCACTCAGGGATTTGGAATCTGGCTCTTCTGTGTCTCTCCTGGGCTTGACACAGCCCTGTGAAGATTACATGCACTGCTCTAAAAAAGAGGGAGAAAACCACCTTAGCTGCCCGCAAAGGCAGAGCCGGGCACTGGGGATACCCAGAGGGTGCTGTCAGATGAGATCAGCTGAGCACGGCCGGAGCCCCAATCATGTCAGGTCGCTTCCACACACGCTTCCCGCCTCTCCCACCGCATACAATGAACACGGAATAAACCGGGCGGATTTACAGAGACAGCCCCGCGCCTCCCCATCCTTCACAGAGGAGCTGGGTATGACCGGGACCCTGCGATACCATGAGGGCCGGGAGGGGGCTGCCCTGCCCCAGCCCGGGCCTGCCAAGGGGCACCGGGACCCCCGCCCGTCCCCTCGGCTGTCAGCAGGCCACAGCCCAGGGATGTGTCAGCCCCGTCCCCGGGCACCGCGGGCCCGCATCGCCCCCGGCCCGGGGCCCCGGCCAGCGGCGGCACCGGGGGGTGAGGCGGAGGGGGTGTAGCGCATGCGCAGCGCCAGGCGCCGGACCCCAACGGCCGCCGAGCGCCGCGCTGCCCTCAGTGCCCGCCGGGACTCACCGAGGCGCAGGGGCTGGAGGTGGCGCTGGGGGTAGGCGAGCGCTGCACCGTAACCAGAGCCATCGAGGCGCGGCGGGCCCCCCCCGTCCGGCCGTCCGGCGGGGGCCTCACTCCATGGCGGGGACAGGGGAGGGGAGCGGAGCGGAGGTGTCGCGGCGGCGGCCGCAGGGGGCGGCAGCGGCTGCAGCTCCGCGCGCGCCCGCGGCCTCTCGCCGACT
>VZUI01093943.1:0-12597 GCA_013401135.1 Cettia cetti
AAACACTGCCCCACCTGGTTTCAACAGCTCATGAAGATGGTGATAGAATACATACTTTGGGCACATCTTACATTTTAACCTAGGACAGCTCCCTTCAGGTACTGGAAGGCTGCAGTTAGGTCACCCTGAAGCCTTCTCTTTTCCAGGCTGGAAAATCCCAATTCTCTCAGCTTTTCCTCATAGGAGAGGTGTTCCATCTCTCTAATCAACTTGGTGGCCTCCTCCGGACTCACTCCAACAGGTCCATGTCCTTCCTGTGCTGGAATCCCAGAGCCGGATGCAGCACTGCAGGTGGGGTCTCACCAGAGCAGAGCAGAGCAGAGCAGAGCAGAGCAGAGCAGAGCAGAGCAGAGCAGGGGGGCAGAATCCCCTCTCTCCCCTGATGCCCACACTGCTTTGGATGTAGCCCAGTACACGTTTGGCTCTCTGGGCTGTGAGTGCACATGGCTGGGTCATGTCCAGCCTCTCACCCATCAGCACCCAGACTCTCATGATAGCTGGGGTTGCCTCAACCCCATGCTTGGTCTTGTTAGATCACCTTGCACTTGGTCTTGTTAAACCATGAGATTCCTATGGACCCAATTCTCCAGAGTGCCCAGGTTCCTCTGGATGGCATCCTGTTTTTCAGGTGTGTTTGGCAACACTGTTTTGCTTGGTGTAATCTGCAAATTTGTTGAGGGTGCACTCAATTCCTTCATTGATGTCATTAATAGAGATATTAATTAGCACAGTTCCCAGTGTCTGAGGATACCTCTCCCCCGACAGACACCAATTGTTAGTGATGTCCCTCAGTACTCTGAGCCATTGATCACTATTCTCCAGATGCAACTAACCAACCATTTTCTTATCTATTTAAGAGTCCACTCAAAAAATCCATCTTTTTCTAACACAGAGAGAAGGAAAATCATTCTAGGGAAGGATTTTGAGATCTTTAGTGATCAATGAACTAGAATTCCCATAATCAAATCATGAATATAAATCCCTGAATATAAATCCACGAATATAAATGTATATGTAGGATGTGTAGGTTTGAACTGGAGTTTTTATTTACCCTGTTCTTTACATTGCTGAGACCATTACTGAGAAACAGCTCTCATATCTCACTTTCAAGTGGAAATTGAAAAAGAAAAGAGTGCTGTGAAGAGCTCAAAAAGTTATCCTGGATCTGGGAATTCTGAATTACAGAGAAGAGCAGTAGTTTTATAGCTGAAACTTGACAAAGATGATATAGGACAAGTAGTACAAGAAAGAAGACAATACAAATATAAACAAAACATTTCTGAGAAGACACTGAGTTTAGCAGACAAAGGTATAACAAGATGCACAGGATGAAAGTAGAAGCTAAATAAATTCAGATGAGATAGGAGCATTGTTTTAACCCCAAAAATATCTACTCAGTAAAACAGAGAACAATTTTTTTTTCCATAATTTTAAATCTTTTTAGACTACAATGAGTTTCTTTCTATAAGATAAGAGAAGCTTCATCAGAATCTGAAAAATTACTCAGTGAAATTCAAAAGACTGTGTCATTCAAAAGATGAAACTAGAGGATCATTACAGGCTCTCACAGTCTTAAAACAGATTACTTACATCCTTGCTTACGAGTATGTAATTTTAAACAGAGTATGTAACAAGTGTAAAAGCAAAATTGCCCTAACATTTCAAGAAATACCTTTGACCCTTTTATTATTTCCCCACAAAATATGGGTCTATTTTCTTCATCAGTGTGAGTTACCATTCTAATGACTTTTTTTGATAGACAATATCTGATGAGGCAAAGCAGGGCCAAATTAAAAGATTTTCCCATTAAAAAACACCACAAATCCATGAATATCACATTTTTGTTAAAATAAGTCCCATTATTTTAAACTGTTACTTAAATATGTTATCACTACAGTAACAATAAAAATCTATTTCCGTCTCATTTAAAATCATTTTATAGCTCTTATTGTGAAGCATTGTAGATCTTTTGTAATACTTTTCAACTCTCTTTTTTCCTTAACTTGCTTTCTTTTCACATACTAAAATTTTCAAAGCAGGTGACTGCTTGCAGTCTTGTTACACTTATTACATTATAATTATTGAGAATATTCTAAATTTAAGTTTATGCTTGCAACCTTTGAAAAGAATAAGAAAAACAAGGTGTTTTTAAGGACCTTTCTTAATAGTCACAATTTATGTCCTTAGAAGAAAAAACTTTGTCATTTTCTGTTGAAACATCATTGTTTTCTATGGTCCTAAAGGTTAAAAAGGGAACCCTAATGTATTTCAACAAAAGAATGTGCTACAACAGATCTACATATCTACTACAACTCTCAAGATGTGATACTAGGATTACAAAAGGCCAAATACATTACTTTAATTTTAATTTTTCTAAATGTTCTCTAGATAAAAGAGGAAAGGAACACAAAATTCACTATAGAATCTGAAGAGAAACTGTGCCTTCTTTTATCATGCCACTACCCAGATTTGTTGAGATAATTTATGACCTTTACATCTCAGACCTGTCAGTAAAGGTGTCTCCAAAATTGTGTCTAATAATGTTCACAGAATTTTAAAAGTATGATTCACTAAATAATGCCAATGATTAGACATGGAAAAAACTTAACCCCCCCTCCTGTTATTATCTTATATCTGCCTCCTACATACTTCTTGTGCTAGTATGTATGCCACACAAGTCACCCCATGCACAACTATCATCATTCCCACACAAACAAACAACACATATCCAGAACCCATTCTTTGAACTACGTAGAAATATGTCTTGAGAAAAGATGAAACATGTAAACTTCTTTATTATGTGACTTGCTCAAAAAGACTTTGACTAATTCCACCAAACATTCCCCTGCTCTTGAGACTGATGATTAAGTTCTATTTTTGGCTGTGAGATATCATCCTATGTTAAAAAAAGTTATTGCAATTTCAGAAGAAGAAATCTGAAAGTAAAAATTCACATAATTTTTCATCTACATGAAAATATATTCAATGGGCTTTCCAATACTGTGCATTTTTATTGCCACAAGTGTTATTTACGTCTAAAGTGTTAAAACTTTACATTCTGTGAAAAAGAAAAATTTTGGTGTTAACCACCAAATCAGTTCTCTGAAAATATTTAGATATTTTTAATGTTGCACCATTAGTGTACAAAAATATTATTCTTCTATTTTGCATATGTCAAAAAGATTTTTAGCAGTCCAATAGATTACTAACAATTACCACTAAGATGCAGATAGTTACTGCAGCTTTTAAATGTTATAGCCTAAATCAGCAGAGGAGCCATCATTTTTTTCTGCCATCATAAGTGCATTGCATATTGGAAAGCCTAAACAAAGCCATGAAAAGACCTATTATAAGCCAAGCACTATAAATGCAGTTTCTGATGGCTTTTTATATATGATGGTTTTAAAAAAATTACAATATTTCAGCATTAAATTCAAGATCTAATTAGTCATCACTGCTACCGTTTTTCAAATAGTAAAAATGACATGTTCTTCAGAAAAATAAAGTAGTGTGACTTATTAGGATTTTCTTCTTTTAGCTTAATACTTGTTTTAAATGCATTGCCTATCATTTAAGCTGTGCAATTAATGTCAAGGTGCTGAAAACAGAAAAAACCCTCTTGATTCAATGTTTTCAGAATTCTACCTTCATTAGTTTGTTTGGAGTTTTTTCTAACATTTCCATGAAATTATAAAAATAAATTGAGATTCCTCCTAAACCATCCTACAGTGTATACATATTCTGAGTGCTTTTTACGCTCTTAAGTCACTAGGCACAAAACCTGCAAAAGGAACTGGGGAAGGGAAGGTATCTCAGTATCGAAGGGGAGATATATTAAGATTCCCAGCAATCATTTCACATCCAAATTGATGCTCTCTATCACTCTGGCCTATCATTCCTTCATCTTCACTTCTACATCGCCTATCAAAAAGGTGGCTCCATTTCCTTAGCCTGCAAACCTATGTTGTGGAAGGCAGAACGGCAAAATGTACATTTTAAAAGGAAGAGAAATAAAATACCATTATTTAAATCTCCTCTTTCCCCAACACTTTAAATACTGAGATCATGAATGGCAACAACCTATATAAAGACTACCAAGACAAGCAATCTTCAAGTGGGAGCAAGCATGGTTCAATCTGTTGGCATCAATTCACAAGACACGATCTTACAACAGTGCTTCAAAGCAAACATAATTGTGCTCAAAACATGGCTTTTTTAAAGGTGATGCATTCAGTACCTAGTAGGGAAATGGACTCAAAGCAGTGTTTACAGCTCGGGGAGCTAATCTGTCACAGATGGAGCACTCAGCTCTAGCAGAAAGCTCACAGTTTAAAAGCATCCATCTGGTAGTAGAAATATCTAGCATTAGATGGGTTAATGGTTTTTTTTTTCCTGGTGTTCCACTGCAGCCTTCTGATTGCACATTAGGACATAACTATGGATAGTACATGACAGAATAGGAAAACAAAAAGTAAAATCAATAATTGTCCATAAATTAACATTTTTCATAAGAATTTTTATTATATTCTCTGATTAAAAATCAAGAAATCAGAAAGCAATTTCACTTTACCCTTTTAATACCATCCTTTAAATCTCATATTGTTTGGATTCAATGTTAGTGTAGGTTATTTGTCTTGTTCTATGTAGACTGAAGAAACTCCAAGCCACAGAATTTTTTAAGCATAAATTTGACATATTTGGAAGAAGGGAATTTAAAGAGCTTATAATCATCAAACCAGTTTCTAGTTTTATGCATACAGTTCTTATTACATTATTTTCATTAAGGTAAAAAAAAATCTGAATGTTCTCAATGGTATTTTAAAATGTGCATTGATTTGGATAAGAAATACAGAATACTCTTACTGTTGCCTTTCTTGAAAATTAAACATGTTCATTCAGTGACAGGTTTTAATGAAACTAATGTTTAAAGAAATGATAGAAATCCACAAAAAGTAGATATGTTTCACTTGCAATATTATACCCTTTGCATTTATTAGGATATACATTTATTAATATTTTATGGTGGTGCTAATGCTGATCATTACAAATGCTTCATCTGGCTTAATACATTAAGTTGTCTAAAATTGCCTCTGTTTCCTGAGAAAATGCAATTCTTGTTGCTAACTCTGTTAAGATTTAACTGAAAAGATTAGTGTGATAGAGTGAAAGAAAATTCCTCACAACAATTAAAAAAGTTCACAACAAGTAGCTGCAGGAGAATATTAAAATAAATAAAAAACCCCTTCATGTGGTCATTGCTTCTGTATTAGCTGTTCTTACAGAAAAAGTATTACTGTTGATTCAACAAGGCTGTGAATTGTTTAGTGTACATGCAGAAACACTCACTCCTTTAGTGAACCTTCTCTGTGCTAATCCCCTTGGAATGAAGCATTTATCACCTATCAAACAAGTGTAGAATATTTCCATCCAGAAGGATTATCACCACTGTCTTTCTCTCCGCTTTACTGGAGCAGAAGAGGAGAGGGAGGGTAGGCAGGAAAAGTGATTCATCAGCTACAAACAGAAATCCAATTACTAGAAAATTCCTAAACGCTTTGGTCCAGTTGTCTTTATCCTTCAGTTTTTGATACTGGATTTTTTTTTTTCTATTTTAAGAGGACAATATTTACAAGCAACAAATCAGAATACATTATATTTTCTGAAAATCAGAACACATGAGGACTATAGCCTAAGCTGGAACTATAGCGCTGACATTGTAAGAGTAAAAACGATACTCCAGGAAAATATTCCTTACTCCAAGACGTTATGATAGTCATTCATCCACCATTAAACCAATCCAGCATTCCTGTTCCTTCTTAAACAATTTCATACATTATATCTGTTACAAATGAACAGAAGTGGGGTCATTACTCAATACTGGAGTTTGCTGTGGTTTAAGTCAGTAATACGATATTATTTGACTGGTGATCTGTTCCTTTCCTAGCAAGTTTTAAGATTGTTTTCTCAGTGCTGAATTGATGATTTCAAAGAAATTGTCACATGATGGATCTACTTCATAAGTGGTAACAGGTAATTTAGAGGCATTTATCATCAGGGCCAACTTGTCCTATCAGCTAATTTGCAAAATACAAACACTGTGAGATTGTTCTGCAATTCTGCCTAGAATCTTAACTTCAGCAAGCCCGACGTTCTTGATATACTCAACTATTTCTGTCACCTTTTTTTTTTCATCACTTTTTGTTTGACCATTGCTGCATATTCTTCTGGGGAAAAGGTTAGCACAGATCTTGCTAGGATACATTGGGCAATTCTACCTTTGTGGAAATTCTCTTTGTTTTCTATGTTTCGTGTCCTATTTGCTAATTGATTACCAAATAATATTTTAATTAAAAAAAAAGTTAAAAGGGAAATAAACTTGGAGACTATTACAGCAAAGTCCCTGGCTTTCTGCCTGATAATATTTTCACCACTGAAATGACATTACTCTCTAGGTGTTCTTTCCTGTGGAAAACCCTCAGGTCACCTGGAGAGGCTGCTGTAGGTGGAGGCCGCACTGGGCTGAAAAATAATAATTTTTCTGATAGATTTCCCTTTACTGATGGTTCTGATAAATTGTCTAATGCTTAAGTGTTTGTAATTGCTAAAGATGCCATCATATATTTGTAGAGGCCTCTTTAGCAAGGTAGATGATGAGAAACATTTAATCATATTCTGCATATCTAAATTATTTTCTGATGATATTCCTCTTCTTCTCTAATCTAAAAATGATTGTTCATACCTCTCTCTTCAGATACTTCTATGGTTCAGCTACAGATAACGTGATTTCTACATCTGTTTTTTACAATACTTCAAAATATAAGGTTATGCCTAAACATAAATCAGACTTCTTTTTTCTCCCCTGAGTTTCTTGTTAAAAAAGTCAGCTGTACTTTATTTCATACCATAGGAATGACTACTGAACTTCCTTTTCTCAAAGTGACTTTGCATAGTATTTATCAGGGAAAAATCACGTTTTCCATAGGAAAATAAGACACCTTAAAAATTCACATTCAATGAATCAGTATTCATTTAAATTGATTGCTGTTCTTCGTGATTCAAGAAAGAATATTTGTTTTAGGAATTTAGAATGTTCTACAAATGTTTAGCTTGCATAATCCCTAAAGTAAATATAATTCAATAGCTTTAAGCAATTTTCACTGAAATTCTAAAAGAATCTTGTTCAGTTTATCATCCTCTTTTTTTCCCATTTCCTCTGTGCCACAAAAATAAAAATGAAACATAGATATAATGATTCATTTAACCCAGAAGACTGCATTGTGAACCAGTTTTTATCTTTACTTAAGTATACTGTTTCCAGAAAAATATTGTTCATATCACTGCTATAAAACAAAAAGCAAATATAACAAGAAAAAAGGTGCAACTACAGATGCATGTACTTAATACAAAACAGACTGTTTGGTCTGTTCTCCAAGACTGTATTCCAGACATTTGCCCAGGCAAAAGTTTTCCAGGGAATAGATTAAAGACTATTACAAGGAGCCTGCCACATATTTACTACCCATATTGTTTTTCATTGGCTGTCATTTTATACCAAATATACCAAATAGAACTCATGCAATCCAATTATAATAATCAAATCAGTAAAAACAAAAAATATTTTGGACCAAACTCCAAATTTAGTGAAGTTTGTTAAAAAAAGGGGGTTTTTTCCCAAAAAGTTCAATAAATAATTTGAATATACAAGCATGATAAAGTCACCACTAACATTAGCAAGATTATCTTGTGAATCATCACAAGAGAGATTAATTATATTGTTGACTAATTGTCTTATTAGCAGTAGTCTGAAGATGTACTAAGCAAGGGAAAAAGTCATACATGAGAAAACTTAAAGGGACCTGTTTCTATGATCAAGGCTTCAAGTAATTCCACTTTCATGAACAGGACTAGACATGGCGAACCAGCAGAGTGGAGTGTCTTCACCAATAATGTGAGGCACTTGAGCAATACTGATTTAACCTCACTATGGTGGTGTCTTTTTCACACAGGCAGCTGCAAGCATCTTTGTCTGAGAGCAAAAGCTGAGGTAAAAGCTGTGATTTGCAGGAAATCTGAGTCAGAGCTGAAAAGTGGACTTAAATCTTCCAAGGTTCAGTAAAGTGATTTGAACTACAAAGTCATGTTTCTGTTCCACAGTTAAATAGCTGGTTTGTTCAGTGAGCAGATGATATTTAATAGATTAATAAATGTTTGCCTCTTATACATATTCAGATCCCCTAAGATTTGCACATCTTTTATATTCCAGTTGCATTGAAATATGAAAGCAAAAAACCAAAAGAAAACTCATACTATTATTCATATGTCTATCTGTGTTTTGTGTTGATAAGTACAAGTACATATTTTCACCAAATCTAAATTAACAACATTTTGGTGAGGATGGAAATTATCTATGCATGCCTTACATGGTGTCACTTTAGACACTGAATGCTTTCATGATGCATGCTCCATAACATGATTTCCATATCAATGAAACTAAAATCTTCTCTTCTATTATGAAATTGTTTTTGATGTGCAGAATTCTCCAGACAACATCGTGCTTTTAGGGTTGAAACTTGACGCTTTGAGGAGCCCTTGAAGAGTTAGCTCCTGGCCGCATTGTAGTAAACGGAATAAAAAATCCCCATGTATTGAATTCAACAGGGACACGATCTCACCTGAAGTTTCTGACTGAAAAAAAAAGGGAAAAAATAAGCAGAACAAATTAAAAAAAAAAAAAGCTGATGAAGCAACTGCAGAGTATAAGAAAAACAGGCATTGTTTTCACAGTTTTAGAAAAGTGAATTAGTAATTGATCCTGAGGTTCTGTAATAAAATTTTTAATCCATCAATCCCTGTGCACCTGTGAAATAGTAAAATAAATGTGACTCTTCAAGAGCAATTCTTCCTAAAATCACTGTCCTTCTTCTGTGACAGGTGATTTGGCTGTGGTTGTTTTGGAGAGGCAGAACAGAAGATAAAACCTAATTTATTCCAGCTTATTATCCTGGGCTTCCCTTACATACAAAGGAAGTGCATAGTGCATGTAAATCACCAGAACAACTTCCAGAGCTGGTTTAAAAACTGTTCACAAAAAAGAATTCATCAGTGTTTGGGTGTTCAGCTGAGAAAAGGTTTGAAGAGGAAGGTGGGTGTCCACTCCATATTCAAGCCAATATTTTAGTAATGATTTGGATGATAGAATTTAATGCTCTTTATATTGTGCAGAAAAAGGATAGCAAATGCTGCTGAGAACAGATCGCAGCATTATTTAATTCACCTTGTCGTTCAACAACAACAAGGTGAATTAAATAAAGAAAAGAGCAAAGTGCTTTCCTGTAGGCAGGAGAAATCAGACAGAATGAGAGCAAGGAATATTTGGCAAACAGTAAAATATGGCAGAGAATTGCAGGAGAATGTAATAGTGACTCAGAAATGAAAACCAACACTGTAGCATTGGGAAAAAATCAAGAAAATCTCATTCAGTAACACTTAATGGCAGTTTTATAATAAAATACTAAAGGTCCTATAGATCAGCTTTTCTTGGTGTTAGTGAAATTTTAACTGAAATAGCTTTTTTTTTTTTTTAGATACTCCATACTAAAAAGACTGTAGCATATATAGGAAGAATACAAAGGACTACAATGAGAATAAAATATATAGAAAATATGAGCAAGAAGAAAATGTGGAAAAAAAAATCCACCTTGTCAATAGAAGAAAAATGAAGAATCAACCTAATAAATATCTTTTAACATGTACACAGTATAATAAAGGCAATGCTTGTCCTGTTTATTATGAACAAGTCCAAGATAGTCAGCAAAATCATTTTGGTTGGCTACTAGGAAGGACTACATGCATGCAAAAACAGATTACTTCATAATTACACACAATTAATTTTATTGGTTTATAAGAAATCACTTAACTAACCAAGTGTTAAAGAAAGGTCAAATATCATTATAAATTTCTGTGTCCAAGAAATAATACAAATATTATAAGAAGATATATTCCATCTTCATATTTCTGTAATTCTATTTTGGGCAATTTAACATCACTTTAACAGAGGAGAAAAAGAGACACATGAACGTGTGTCTGTTTGTTGTTTTTTTCTTCTTTTTCATTCTAATGATAACATAAATAATCCCAAAGGAGTTTATACTTAACACAGTTCCATGTGACTTTCCATGTATAAAATACAGGAATTCTACATTTCTGCAGTTTGATATTTAATTCTAAAAAAGTAAAATAAAATATTTATTCACTCAAGAACTCACATATTCAAAAGTTTGCCTCTTTCTCCTTTTTACCTCACCTAACATGTATCATGTAGCTCATCACAAAGGAAATACTACAAAAAGAAACAGCAATTAATATTTTTTTTTAAATTAAAAAGCCTAAATTTTTCAGTATGCTGAATATATGTCCCTTTCTCAGTATTGGGAATCTTCATATCAGATCCTTTGCTCTGAATTTTTCATGCAGTCTTTCCATTTTTCTTGTTATAAGTGTTTTCTATAGCACCAATCAATACAGAGCCACAAATTCTTGACATTGCTCCTTACTTTGAAGCATGCACTTTACTTCATGTGCCTTGTTAAAGATCTCAGGTTTTGAAATTCAGCTATTCCATGTTCTTAACGGAAAGCTTATTATTCATATGCATGCCAATATGATGTTTTTTATTAGGTTTTCAAAACTGACTCCCATTGTTTCATGGATAAGGTAGGCAGGTTTTTAATTTAATTCACGTGTGGCATCACTGCCTTACTCTGAAACAAAATTATAATCAATGACAAACTATGTAACTCCAAGTGAAAACGAGAAGCAATTTCTCAGTATGTCTATTAATGAAAACTCCACCATTGCCATTCTCTCTCCTTTTCTTGAAGGGAAATCAATAAATGCAGGACTTTCAAGAAAGGATAAGAATTTTTTTGCTAGAACTCAAGCCTAATTTTCAGAAATTACTAACAGACTAAACACTTAAATTTCTATTTAAATGCAATTTAGGTTCCACGCCACCAGATTTTTAAATATATTAGGATCTCAGTGTTCAAGGAAGGTATCCCGTTAGTGCCTAAGTACCATAAATTCAGTGGGTGATAAGCACTTAGAGTTGGATGCAGCTCATTTAACTTCAGCTGCCTAGAAGTCAGGTATCTTGAGCTATGTTGGCAGTCTAGGCAGAGAAGCAGGGATCACCAAAGAATGTTTCAGCCCAGCACCACATGCATCAGGCACGGGTCCAGGAAAACAGGGGAAATGTGAAAAGAAAGAGTAAGAGAGACTGAAGAATTACACATGGGAAGGAGGCATGTGCTATGGGTATGGGAGAATAGCAGCACACCAGGACACGTCATGTTGAGAAGGGAGGTTATTTGAGTATTTGAAAATAATTTTTAGATTTAGGATTATCAAATGTCTAAGTTATATGTGAAACAACACTCTACTTATTACCAATTTGTCAAAAAATTCTCCTAGTATTTTGCACTGCCTCTATGAGATGGTACTTGACACCTACCAACTTTGAAAGCATGAATATTTATGAAAGGAAACAAAGGAGTACTGTCTTATACAGCACACAGAGATACCAGTGTAAAAAAAAATTATTTTTATAAATTCTTTTTAACTGAGACCTTACTGTGCTAGTGAAAAAATGAAAATATTGCCTAAAGCTAAACAGAATGTTTATAAGAATCAAAGAAATTTCCCATGTAAGCTTTTCCAACAAACTTTAGTCTTCAATAATTTTTCATATAGCAGCAACTCTTCTCTGTAATATCTATCATTAATGCTACCTGCTGTGACACAGAAAAACATTCTTTAATGGTAAATTAAAGAATGAATGCTACACTTATCTTCACTTTGAGACCAGAATTAGAATAAATGCTATTATCTCCTGGAGATGTTTTTCCAGAAATTTAACATCAAAATTAAATCTCCAGTCTGCTACAAGCTCCTGAGTTCACTATTCAGACAGAGACATTTCTTGAAGTAATCCCTATTACTATAGATTTGTACTTTACACTATTTCCAAATGTGAAAACCCAAGAGTCTGGCAATTATCATTATATTCTCATTCCTGTAGCAGGTTGTATGTGCTAATGTAGAGAAAAAAACATAATTATATGGTATCATAGTCTGTTGTTACTGAGCTCTCCTGTAGCCTCTTCTTCCAAACAGCTGTCTGAGCTCATGACTTTTTCCTTTATTAAAAATTAAAACCACAGAATTCAGGAAGGCAAACACAACAGACAGAAGTTGTAGTTTTAGGAAACATCTCATGTTTTTTAACCCTGCCATTGTTTGTCTGTAGCGGAATTTCTCAGGGAGCAGGGGCATAATCTGCTCCTGAGTGAGGTTGGTCAGCCCAGCCTGAGTTAATAGGCCAGGTAGTAGGCCTGAGGCCTTTTAGGTAGGCCCAGGGACAGGCCTGAGTGCAGGCCTGGACCTGTGGCGCAGTTAGAAATTACGTTAAGGAGTGCCAAAAAGATAGTGAGTTAACTAACAGGTGTTTGGGGCTGCTACTGGGTTGAGCACTTTAGCCACCTTAAGTGGAGAAGGTAAATAATGTGTAGTTACATTCCTGAGTGCTGAACGCCAATG
>VZUI01093949.1:0-49535 GCA_013401135.1 Cettia cetti
CTGTTCCAGCTTGGTGCTCCTCAGAGTCCTGCAGGGGCACCGGCATCAGACGGCCCCAGGGTTTGTGAAGCAATGCCCCTCGAGGTTCCTGGCTCTGTTTAATATTAGTGCTGTAGTTGTTCTATTTGCCTTGTTATACATACTAGTAAAGAGCTGTTATTCCTATCCCCATACCTTTGCCTGAGAGCCCTTTAATTTCAAAATTATAATAATTCAGAGGGAAGGGGTTTGCATTCTCCATTCCAAGAGAGGCTTTGGCTTTTCCCTGGCAGACACCTGTCTTTCAAACTAAGACATTCATAAATATTAGGAAAAGATTTCATGTAAAGAAGAGAGAAAGCTCCATAAAATAATTAAAAGCAGACCAGAAATCCAAAGTATTTTGGTTCTGTCTTCATCCAGGTTTATTTTCCCTCCTTCTTTCAGCAGAGCTTTTTCTCTGTGGTTCACAGAAGAATGACCAACTACCTGAACTACATCTGGGGTTTAGACAATCCAGTCAGGGTCTCCACAGGTTGTTGGGCACTGGACACCAGAATTGTGCCGCTCTGCTCCATTCCCAGGTCTCTGCCCACCTTGGAAGTCAGGCATTTCCCAGCTGAGTAGTTCATTTGATTTGCACTCCCACAGAGTTTTCTGAATCTGGAGCAAAGAATGGTAAATTCTTGTACAACTGCTGCACAAAGAAAATGTTTGATTTTGTGACAGTTATCACCTTTACTGTGTTGCTCCTCTAACAAGCCTACAGAGGAACAGTCGATAGTGGCATTTTCTCTTCTTTCTTCACTAAATTTCTCCTGTATTTCCTGTCTCTGAGAACTAATGAAAGGCCATACAAGAATGTCTTTTAAAGTGCTAAAAAGTTAGTTTTTCTGGTGTTTTCAAGGTTATATGTGATTAACATGAACCACAGGTCTCACTTGAGTAATTTACCAGACATTGAGTACAGCAAGAATTCTCAGGCTACTGGAATTGCACTGCCCACCATGAGAGTCCACTGAGAAGCACAGCATGGTCCCCTTAAACCACCATGGTCATTGCACAATTATGTTGTGTTTGCCATATGCCCCTGTGAAAGGAGGGTTGGACAGAAACCTTTGTACTGTAATTCTCATTGGATTTTAGTGGTTTATGTAAAGAAAAATAACATTCTGTGATATGCTGACACTTCTGGCAGAAAAAAAATATGACCTGGTTATCTTTTTCAGTTGGCAGCTCAAGGTCTGACTATAGTGGGGAGAAATGTAATGGATGTGATCTGTAATGGAACTGGACATTTAGGGTCTATGATAGTACTGTGCCTGTTTCTGCCAAAATTTTGTTTCACTTTTGCAGGTTCCTTCCCTTTTATTGTACATTTTTTTATAAAACTTTTAAAGAAATTATGATTCTTTTCCTTTTGCTGTTAGGGACACCTGAAGTTTTTCTTTCCATAACTAAAATTGTTTTGAAACCTCTCTCGCTTCTCTTCCATCTTTCTCTTACCATTAACACAATGTGTCTCTTTCCTCTTAACTGTCATTTTTGTCTAAAAATGGACTGGGAAATGGCTTTTATCTGTAATATGCTCCCTATAAGAGTTGAGTTTAACTTTATTTTAGTGACAAAAACAAGCTCCTCCTGCTATAACTGCCAAATTAACATGGCTAAGAAAAAAACCAAAGTAGTCTATTTCTTCACTGGCGTCTTGAAAAGATACCTATTTATGTAAAATCTTTCCATTTTGTTCAGACTTATACAATTCCAGAGCCTGTTCACGTAAATAAAAAAAAAAATCTGTCCTAGTTTTCAGTTATCTACAGGTCTGAATGGACAAAATTTTGCCATCTCAGTGCTTATGAGCTCACAGAAGAGAACCATTTTTCAGATTACAGATTGAATCTGAAATCAATTTAATGACTGGAGGCAAGAAAGAGCAAGCTGATTATTTGTGTGCTGGGCAGGTTCAGTTTCAAAGTATTGGAATTTCCAGTGTCATTTTCGTAATAATTTTCCATTAAGATGTTGACATTTTTTAAAATCTTGGAAGCTAAATTCCATAGCTTTACTTTAACTTAGGTCAGGCCTTCACTTTTGCACAGAAAAAGTGCCCTGAAGCCTCATGTGGCATTACTGAAGGCAGGTTTGCTGCAGGGTGGTGGAGTCAGAGTTCCTGTGTGCACCAGGTGTCTCTCACATGCTGCCCTCTGGAAAGGAATCCCCTGCTGCCTTGTCAGGTAATGACAACCCTCATTGAAATGAAAGTGCAAAGGG
The DNA here is from genome assembly GCA_013401135.1 of Cettia cetti. NCBI lineage: Eukaryota > Metazoa > Chordata > Aves > Passeriformes > Sylviidae > Cettia > Cettia cetti. Next base: position 2,254 of record VZUI01093949.1, read on the forward strand.
ATAGAATTGGATATTGCCTTCCTCTTATACAATTGGCTTTCTAAGTGGATTTTAGAAGTTTTTCTGATACTGTTATCTTCACCTATTTTGGCTTTTTTTTTTTTTTTTTTTAATGTAAGGCACGTCACACTATCATGCTCTGAATACCATAAATTATTCCATTTTAATTTGCTAAATATAATGTAAAGTGTGTTTTAGTTGTATGGTTTAGTATTGAAATAATTTTAACAACTAATAGACAATACTACATGATTTTATTTCATAAAACCATTCATTCCCTATTCAAATCATTAAGATTTATGGTTAGTGTGTCCATCGATGCTACTGTTTTCTTGCTTTCATGTCTCTTTGTAGTAAGGGTCCAGTTTTTACACTTAATTTCCCTTCTCAGTTTTTGCCACAAAGGATGATGTTCTACATTGTGTTTTAAGTGATGTGACTGAAGACTGAATCATAGGCAAAAGCACTCAGAAGGACCTCGAAAGATCATTCTGCTTTGAGGAAGGATCATTTGCATTTCTGACATGATTCACAGATATTTGCCAAAATATCTGTTTTGAAATTGTCTAGTAGTGGAGCTCCCAGGGCTCGTCTGGTAATAAAACCAGTGCTTCACTACATTTCAGAGTTTCTTTTTAGGGTTTTATTCTTATATCCAATATGAATTCTCTTTCTACAATCAAGCCCACTTACTCTTGCCTTGTCTACTCTATCACAAGGAGAAAATCGTTTTTTCCCTTTCTGTGAAACATCTTTTTCTCAAAATGCTTGAATAGCATCTTGTTCCCTCAGACTCTTTCTCTGTACACTGAGCACCCTAAGACTTTCTCAGAAATCATATTTTCTGATTCTCTAATCATTCTTCCCACTTCCCTTCAGAATCTCTCTCCTTGCTTACTGGCTTTCCTGAAGCAGAGTGCTCTGACCTATATTTGTAATGGAGCTGAACTAGCATGGCATGGTTTTAAATAGTTTTAGAGAGAAAGCAGTACAAGAAGGAAACCTAGTTACATCTTCTTTTAAAAAAAGAAAGGAATAAAAGGATATATTTATGGTACAAGCCAAGCTAACAAGGAACCAAACAAATTGTTATGTTTTCTGGTTAATTTTTTACAAGGGCATTTAGTGATAGAACAAGAGGGAATGGCTTCAAATTAAAAAGGGTAGGTATGGATTAGATATTGGGAGGAGATTCCTTGCTCTGGGGGTGGTAAGTCACTGTCACAGGTTGTCTGGATGGGTTGTGGGTGCTCATGGCTGGGCTAGAAAGGATTTTGGCCCACCTGATCTAGTGGGAGGTGCCCCTGCCCATGGCATTTCATGATCTTTAAGGACACTTCCCAAACAAAGCATTCTATGATTCTTCGATTCTGTGTCATGCTACTGTCAATTATACAGAAGGAAAATAGGGATGCATTTATACAGGTGGGGAATTTTACATATTGTTTAGATTAAAAGTGCTTGATTTCATTAAGATGAAATGTGTATCATCAGGGCCAGGGTGGCTTATTTAGCCTGGAAAGCACATGAAACTGCCACTGCTGGGATTTTTTAGTGAGCATCTGTGTGCCAGAGGTCAGTGGGAAGCCAGATTGGGGTGCCAGACTCCTTGCTGCTCTTCCTGGCTCCACCCTGGAGACCCTCATGCAATATCTCTTGCCTATTTTTTCTTACATAAAAAAGAACATACTTTGGGTCTGTGTTATGCCTTATATTGTGTGGATGCAAACCCCTTCTCCATCAGGTTATTTCTTGTTCTAAAACTATTTCTTAAGGATCTACCAGGCACACCACTGGGGCTATATGCCTTTCCAACACGAAGATTACATATGGTTTTGTTCTGAAGCTACAGTAAAAGTGTACCTTAAGTAATTCATTCCACACAGTCCCTCAAACACTAAAATGCCCCATGGAGGGATAGTAAAGCCCTGAAAAGTCGCAGTTCAATCTTGGCCCTGCAGGGATTCCTCTCTTTCATCACCATTCAGGTTACGGAGGCTCAAAAGAATTTCTTATATTTGTTCCCTCTCCTCATTGACTTATCCTTCCCTTTGAATTATCCTACTGGACTCCAGTTATCCTAAAAGTCTCTTTGGCCTTTGTTATGTCAAGAGAAATTTAGGCACTTAGTTCCTGTCTCACTGAGCCAAGTGCTGATGCAAGCCAGGTCTCATCCATGAAGAAAGCAAGAGCAGTGCTAAAAAGAAAAATTCTGAAGCCTAAAACGGATATAAAATGAATGAGAAAAGGCAGGACTGAACAAGGCTGTCTTTACTCTCCCATTTGTGTTTCACTCCTCCACATGTTGCTTATGCAACATCTAACATTTCTTGCTGCCAGCAACAGACTAAGCTGTCATACATAACTCACTGTCCAGCATCACATCTGTAACTTGTGTTACAGATGCATTATGGAAAAGTTAGGTGAAGCAAAAGGGAGTGTTACTGCAGTCTTATATCAAAACAATATATCTTTGGAATCTAGTGCAGCAGAGTAGATGTTTGTCAAGATGCCACAGAAGGTGGGAGAAATTGTTTGTAGCTGTTAAGTACATGAAACACTGATTTTGCCATTCTAAATCCCAGAGTAAAATAAAGTCAGGTTTGAATATTTATTTCAAAAATCTGTTGCTGAAAAAATGGGATCAAATCCAATCCAGGACTATGCTTAGGATGTGGATGGTAGAATTTCTGCTGGCTTTGATAGTTCTAGAGTCTGGCTTCTGGTTAGGATGCAGTAAAGGAAGCTGGTTTGCAGATCTGAAAGTTAGAGGTGCTTTTCTTTGTCCCACTCAAAAGAAGAACATTGAATTTTATGTGGGGTGAAGAAATAGTTCTTATTTATCTTGGAGACATTCCTACTTCACTTGTTTGTGCTTCAGTGGGCAACTAGATTAGTTGTGGGGTTTTGTCAATGAAAGCTGGTCTTTCACCATTAGTGTTTCAGACCAGTATATTGGATTTTGATTTGGATATTGGATTTTCATAATTCTGGTCCTCATCCCTTTATGTGTAAAATAAGTTTTGAGATAATGTGTCTCCTCATGTAAATCTACAAGATATAATGAATGAAGAGAAATATATATAATGAGGGAAAGGTAAGCAGGAGAAAAGGACAGGCTGTGGGAGAAGGTTAACAACAAGGGGCTCCTTGGAGAGAAGAAAGGGAATGAAGAGGAGGGAAGGCATGGGGCTCGCTGGCTGCAGGATGCTTGAAGATAAATTTCTCGAGACTCAGTTTCCTGTTGAATCTCAGGTATTGATTTTTTTGGTTTAACTTCTGAAGAAGTGTTCTTGTCAGATGGCAAAAGTTCAGTCCACTTTGAAGACTAGACATACTGCTGTGGTAATGCAAGAGCTAATCTTCAGTTGCATTACTCCTCAGCAATTGAAAGAAACAAACAGTCCACTAGGTAGGAACTATCTAGTCTCTGCTAAGTCCTGAAATCATTATTTTGGTGTTTAGAAGATGAGAGGTGACAGAAAATGGAATTGCCCATTCTCCAGGGTAAAAGCATGCAAGTCCTTGCACATTACTTCATACAAAAATGTCTCTGATGAAATTCTTTGGCTTGTTCCAAATGCTGTTTATCCAGATAAAAGATGCTCTTCTAAATTCCATGCCTTTTACCTACATGCACTAGAAATGCCATTGGTACTATCAACCTGATTTAACAGCCCTAATGGGCAGTATTGTGATTTTACCTTCTTCTTTAAGGGAAGATAGAAAATAATCATAAAATACTGGTCTATTTATACTTTCTAGCTCTCAATGGAGGGGCCTGTGCAGACCAATGCATGTTCTCTCTACCATCGTAACTTTTTTTTTTTTTTTGGAGGCTAGGTGAGCATTTCCCCTCTTTTCTGCTGTAACAGAGAGGTTTCTGCTTTCTCCAGAAGCATGCAAGGTACTCTGGAAAAATGTTCTTCATCAAGCAGGTAGTAGTAATACCCCACATCTCAAACACAAGCAAATTCAGAGGATTTTGTATATTACCAAGGTGTTGGCAGATTATTGGGTAGAAGTAGGAGGTAACTTCTCTAGGGGCTGAAAGGTTTCCTTCAGAGGGAGCAACGCAGCCAGGCCATTGGAAAGCCTTCAGCTTGTGCCTTTCTTTTGCTGACTCCTATATATGGGTAATTCTGGTTTTAGCTGTGAGGAGAGAGTTGCCTGAAACATGGCAAAAGTTCATGACTGTAGCAGAGAAGATAAATTGCTTTTAAAATGTGGGTCAGTCAATGCATGGAAGAGCTTTCCTTTGTGAGGTTCTGAGCTGTGGTGCAGGCAGTCCTTCTGTCTCTGTTTTCATAGCAATGAGCACTTTTAGCCACTGAACGCTCTCACCCAGCCACTCAGCTAGAGAGGAAAAGCTTTTAAAGAGTGCCCTTCTACTCTCTGCAGGAAAGCTGGGCTGTCCCTCTGAGAGCTCAGTCCCAGAGACAGCTATTTGGGATCAAACTATTCTCTCCTTAAAAAGGTGTGTACCCCAACTCCCTCACAACTAAAGATCCCTGATAAAAATATTGATAAATTCCATGCTGTTCCATGTGGATAAATTGAACTCATTATTTTACCCATAGATTCTCAAAGTATTTCTAATTCATAAGACTCAGTTGATATTTCTTAAGGATTTTATGCCTATATTGCTATTTCAGGTGTGTTGGCATGATCTACCCGAATTTCTCTTATCCCCTTATGACTAATCTATGATGAAGACACTGTTGTATTTGCAAGGAGAGAAGCAGCTCCATAGTGAAGAAAGCCTTGACAAGTGAGGCAGGAGGAAAAACAATACCTCAACACTTCTTGTCTGTCATTCACCTGCCCTCCTACAATGCAAGCGATTCAATTAATATCTATTTGTATCATTCCTCTTAAAACTTTCCATCTTAAAAGGTTAAGTTCTTTCCCCTACTGAGATTTTTATTTTATGGAAAGTTTGATGTCAAGGTCTAATTCTGTTTCTGCGTCAGGCTCAACCTTGTACCAAAAGCCACTTAAAGCTGCCAGATAACTTCAGATTCAACCACTGACTGAAGATCTCCCTTGTACCCTAATGATGTTTTTCCCCACAGAATAACACTATAAGCTCTAAAAATCTTGCTGAATAAATAGAGAAATAAAAAAATACATAAATAAAGATATAGCAAGTCTAGGCTCTATAATGAAAGATATAATAAAAGTCAAGGTAAGAGGCAAGAAAAACAGATGGTTAAAAGCAAGGAAGCAATGGAGCTTCAATTCAGCAGCTAAGCTGATGTGGAAATATAAGCAGGATTAGCATTAGGCTTAATCATTATTAATGCAATACTTAGTCTTCATTTTCTATCCCTGTCCAGACTTGTATTTAGTAAAATACTCTTGAGTAATAAGTGCTGTTATTCTTGTTTTGTAGAGAGATTAAATTTTAAGCCTTTTTTTACAAAAGCTGCTGCAAAGGCTGAGATTAGAAACCTTAACCTGCCACATCAACATCTTCACCATGGAATTGCTCCCATTTTGCAGATGTTCTTGAATATCTGCAATCCTTCCTATCAGCAGCTTCTTTCACAGGAGGTGGACAACTGTTGAGGTAGGTGAAGACACCAGAATGGTGACACAGACCTGAACATGTACTGGGAACCTCTGAAAGCCTTGTCCTCTGCTCTTCAGCTGATTCCCAGCCTTACCTGCAGAGCCTGGCTAGCTCACACTGCCAGCCAGCCTTGCATCACTGCACCTCATGCATCATGAGAGGACTGAATCAAACAGGTAAGGCATACAGTCATTGCTTACAGCAAATAGCTCACTGACTCCTGCCCTGTATCATGCACAAGTGGCACACTATGAAAGAGTCACTATCAAGGCCTCAAAATATATATCCCTTGGCAGCTCTCTCAATCAGACAAGGCTGTTCATTGCTTCTCTCAGTGGTTACACTAATACTTTGTGGGTGGCAGGAGCAATGTGCCAGCTCAGCAGCTCCTTCTTCTCCCAGCTTTTAGGACACCTCTAACCATAATGCAGCTGTGGCTAGATATCCCAAACTTATCTTATACTTCCATTTTCACAGCCCACAATCCAAGTTGTGAAAATCTTTAAATGCCAAGCAACACAAAAAACCCTTCACCTCCTAATAAGGGGTGAAAATACAGAGTGATATCCTCTTTTTATTTTATATATATTGTGGCTTTTTTGAATACTGCTTAGCAGTCAGAAATGAAAATTCTACCTTGGCTTCCACATCAAGGCCATAGTGTAGTTCTCCCCTCACAGTCAGATGCTTGTGAAGCAGTACTTGCATCAGCAGTTACTGACCAGGCTGCACAGTTACGTGTTCCCCTGGAATACCTAAGTAAATATGTGTTGTGGTCTTAAAACACATTTTATGTCTTTTTAGGGCTGCATATGAATATCAGTCCTTGAATTCAAAGTAGGACATTTGAAGTTGGATTTTACAGGGAATCAGGTTTTCTTTTGGTATCTGGAAACTATTTTTGGGAAATAACTATTGCCACTCCAAAGGGACTCTGAAATTTTTCAGATTGGAAGCAGGGCAGTGGTAGAACCTTGGGCCATATGTTGCTATGGGAATTGCTAGTGATTTGATGAATTTTCCTTACATAGGAACATTCATATTAGAAAAATCATAAAAGGAGTTTTTATATTCATACAATAAGGACGTTTATGTTATGATTTACAATCTTAGGTTTTTAAAAAATGTTATTTTAGATTAAATTACATCACCTTTCCTACTCTCTACTTCTTTTGTCAATATCTTTACTGTTACACCCCACAGTCTCTCTTTCTGCTGCATCTGATCTTTTGGACTTGCACTCAGATCCATGTGACTCATATCCTATGATCTGTGTCTTCCTTGTCTTTTAAAATTGAAAGCCAGTAGCCACCACTAATTGGTTTCTTCGAGTGCTCCCTGCTAAAATATTCAAATACCAGCTTGTATGATCTATTCTCTTGGTCCTCATATTTGGAGGAGCTCACTCACATGCACTAAAGCAATGCTGAGTCAGGCTCCTGAGGCAACCTATCTTTCTAGAAAGGCCTACAAAACCTCTGTGAACTGTAAATTATGACCTTGACTCCCTTGCCAGGAGTATTTGCTCATAAAGCATTGGTTTCCCTCTATCTGGCTGCTTTCCATCCCTTTCACTTCTCCGAGCAGAGCCCATTTCCAGCTATATGTAGAGTTGTTAACATTGGGATTTCAGTTCATATATAGAGGAGATATGTGGCTGTGTGCTGCACTACCACAAGCAACAAATGACTCTTGTTATCTAGACATCTTGCAAGCAAAACTGAAAATTTCTCAGGCTAAGATCTGTCTTTTGTGCAGCACTGAAAGTCACTTGCTTTTGAAATATGTTCAGGAACCTCTAATAAATAATTTGTCTACCTGCAGTTCAAATCATCGATATCTGTGTTAATTTACTTGAAACAGTGAGGGTCTGCTCTGACTATTTGTTTCATCACTTTTGGGTCTTTTCTTTCTCCTGCATGCCATTCATGCTTTCTGAGCATCACCTGTGTAAAGTTACAATCGGGGGGGGGGGGGGGGGGGGGGGCTAAGAATAACTATTACTTGGTTTTAGAGCATTCCTGTAGTTGTCCTTCTACATCTGAAATTTAATTTGATGAATGCACTGGCTTGTTGTTTGTTTTTATTTGTTTTGGGGGGATGTTTTAAAATGTTGTATTTTTTTCTGTCTTTGTTGCATTGTATAAATTTTTTTGAATCCAAACTGAAGTTATCTGTTGTGTGTATGGGACACTGTGTATTGATAGGAACAAAAGAGGAAGGAAACAAGGGGTGTCAATCTGTTTCTTTGCTTTGGACCTTGAGGGGAGTGGGGAAACTTCTACTGGAGTGTCTCTCCTTCCTAAGTGTCCTCTAACCCTCAGCAACCTCACAGTTAAGCAGTGATAATGACTCTAGCAGCTTCTCTCATTGGCAGACGCAGATCACTGCTCTTGAGAGGGTTGGCAGCATCTGCAGCTTCCAGTGGCAGTGGTTCCACAGGCAGCTTGTTAGATTTGGCACCCCTGCAGCATCAGCAAAATCAAAATTGGTCCCATTGCTTTCCCACAGGTATTCTGAACTCATGTCTGTGTTTTTCTGCTGAGGTGTGGCAAGTTATCCTACTGCAAGCACAGTGTTTCTATCATTGTACTTAATTTTTCTTTATATAACACTGCATCCAAAGATCAGTCCAGTCCTTCAAGGTGCTGGTAAGCACACCCACACTGCTATGTGCATTCCCTGAGGAAGGACAAAAGTTCAACTGCTTCCTAAGCAAGGCCCAAGCTCTACACTGGCTGATGTACCAGACTCTCAAAGCTTGTGGTGCTAACACTTGAGCTGAATAAGGCCTGGTTTTGTCTTTGTCTTGCAAATTTGTCCAAGACTAATGGTTTATGGCAGTTCAGATGGAATGTGAGCTCAATTGGCAGTGAAATTGAGATTCAGGTAGGTTGATTGAAGAAAATCAGATTGTCTCCCTGTCAATGTAGCAAGATTGGCTTAGGTTGTGTCCAATAGCCCTGGGTTTTTTGGCCCAGGAAGTAGCTTTGTTTTGGCATTTGTTTGTGAGCTTTCTGTCCGAAAAATAAAAGATGGTCTCTTAAGGATTGGGATGATGATACTATTTTTGAGCAAGGGAGGTGGAAAGAGATTTTATAAATACTCACTTTCTCTCCTCCCCTGCTCTTACAATCCCTGATCAGCTTTGGTTGGGAGGTAGCTGACCAGCCAGAGGTGAAACAGGGCCACTTTGAGATTCAGCTTCTCATGGCAGGATGCCACATTTTGCAAGCATGGAATTCACAGTGTGGAGGGAAGTCCACACCTTTTTCAGGACATTTGGAGCACAGGGCCATTGCTATGCTAATTTAGAAAGGAAAATTTGCTGCAGCAAAGAGGGTTTTCCTAGAACAGGCACATGTTCTGTTCCCAGGCTGTTGAATGGTGACTGTACCTATGCAGTGTTACTAACGTGCTTGGTGTCCTTCAATATGGACAAAGTGTTGAAGAGAGTGGTACTTTCTGGGTTTTGTGCTTCCTAGTTGAAAAGAGTGTGGGCTGCTCTCCATGGCTGGGAAAGACACAAAACACAGCCAGTCCACCTGGAGTTTGTATTTGCAGATTTTTGGAATATGCTTTATTAATTTGTGCATAGATGGCAGAATGCCCATGTTCCACTGAAAAGCTTTGAAAATCACTTAAATATTGTCCCTTCAGACACCAGTCAAGGTAGATCCAGTTTAAGGAAATATTGTGTCAACTTCCCATAGCAGATAAGAAAATGCTTTCTGTTGTTTGCTTCCTTCAGACATTAAGTTCTCAAGGCAATCTAGGTGAAGAGAGCTTGATCCTGGTCAGCTTTCCTGGAGCTGCTAAAGCTCCTCTGTATGTGACAGTGCAGCAGTGTGTGTGTGGGAGGAATGAGAACAAGGAACAGCAGAGTAAGCCTTCTGCCCTTACTTCGATTCAAAGTTAGGAATACTTCCCCAGCCTGATAATGTGAAGCCACCACACAACACAAATCTCACAGTCCAGACATTTTTCACAGCATTTCCACTGCAGTTTGAGGTCTGCAGGTCAGGGAGGCCAGCAGCATTTTGTACAGCCTACTCCTGCCAGCATCAAGTGTACCTTTCTGCTGCGAACTAGACCTTCCCTTCTGTACATCAGGGCAAGGGCAGTGCTACAGCATGGGAGCTGTGAGCTGCACCTTCCCTTTATTCCTCTGAGGAAGAATGCTGCCTTCCCCAGAGCTCCCTCCTGGCTGTCCAAACAGGATGGGTAGGATGTCCATTGCCTGCACACACCATCTTTTACTGGCTGTCACTGTTATCATATCCTGTGTTTATTGATTCCATCCAGATTCATCTTGTTCCTGGCACAAAAATGGCTCTGTGGAAAAAAAAAAAAAAAAAAAAAAAAAAAAGTAAGGACATAACTAGCAAGACTTAACATCAGGTTTTTAGAGAGGTTTTTGGACTGAAGTTGCAAATAAGATAATTATAGAATGTAATTTTTATTTGTACTTAATGATTTTTCTTTTTATCTGTTTTCTATACCTGATACCTACATTCTTCTGACATGTCCTAGCTGCAAATATGGGGGCTCCAGATATTTCCTAGGGCTTACAGATGGCTCCCTAAGTTTTATATGACTGTACGTACCCCCTCTGACATTTCTTCCTTGTTAAGATTTGAGTACAAATGGAAATATTCCAGATGGCTTTAGCTGGAGCCAAGTGCCTTCAGTACTTCAGAACTACATAGACAGCCCATTAACTAACTAATTGTCCCTTCTCAGTCTGCTCATGTTAAATTCCTTGGATTTCTTTTGGGGCTACAAAAATATTCTTCTGTGATACACAATATCAGTAAGTCATACTTTGTTCAGTGACACCCATATCTCCAGTTTCTTTTAAAAACTACATATAGCACATTTAATAATAGCATGAATAGCAGACCCAGCAAGACATCTGCTTTGCCCAAACATGTCTGGCACTTTCTTCCTCTTTGCCTCTGAAATCCCATGGTTCTTGTGTGGCATAGTATACCTTGTGCTTTTGTAAGAATTATAGATAGTGCTCATGTAAACCAAGGTGTATTTCCAAGATTTCCATTCTGGCTTCTCATAGTGAATAATGATGTAATCTGATAGTGACTAATTATGGGAAAAGCAAATATGGGGCTATGGATTTAGAATTATTTACTTTGAGGCCTGCCTAAGATTTTTAGAGCTTAATTCTCTTTACTTTTGCTATTAGTTGTAGCAATATTTCCTATCCCTTTTCATATGCTTTTCCATAGAATTCTTAAGTATGAACATAAAGGAATGTCACACAACAGTCTTCAACAGTCTAAAACTAACATCTTCCTAGCAAAAAATAAGCTAATTCTTAACCAAGGGAAGCACCTGAATGCTTCAGAAATCCTTTTTTCCACACTGCTACCTAAGGAGTGCAGAGTGACTTGCCTCATTAGATTTCAAAGCATGACACTGAATATAGGAGACAAAAATATCAGCAAGACAAGTTTTTCTAATGGCATATTTTCCTGTTTAAAAAGTTATTTTGTACTCTACAGAAGATTTAATCAGGAGAAAGTACCAAGGTTCATGCAAATAGAAAATAATATTCGATTTGCCTGTTATAAGAAAAAGACCTCTTTCTAGTCTGTTCTGGGCTATCCAACAGAACAACACAGAATGGAGAGAAAACTCTTCTAGTTCTTAGACCTGAAAGTGCAGCAATCACAGCTGAAATGCCAAAGACAGGAATCAAAGTCTTTTGCAATCTCTAAGGTGAAGTTGATATGTGCCTTATTTAGCCTAAATAGAAAGAAAACTATGTCTGCATTATTTGAATGCATGCTGTTAGAGGTAAAACATTCATCAGCTGCTTTGCTTAAAGATGCTATTACCATTTTTATAATTAGATGTATTATTCCACAAAGCTGATCATGTCACTTTATATTCCCAGAGAAAAATACTGAGATGGATATGAAAAGTTATACACTGGCTGGCAAAAGAGAATGAGCATGGGATGAAGCCAAAGGTGAGAAAAACAAAGCTGATGAAAAAGAGTCAGGAAAATATTTGTGTCTGCTAGTTCATGCTGACTTCCACACAACTATAATCTGTGATTCCTGAGTCTTCCTATCCCCAATGAACAGATTTCTGTACTAGTATACACCTGTCCTTACTAGAACTACTTTTTATAAGTAACTAGTTAATGCTGCTAGCTGTTACTCTGTTGCCTTCCTGTGCATCTCAAGTGGCAGATCACTGTGTCGTGGATTTCCAGTCCTGGTGACCTTCCTCAGCATCAATAAAATTCCACTTGGGAGAGTTTCTGTTTTGAATTTGCTTTTTCTTCAGTTCATGTCATTATACAGATACAGTGATATACAACCACTACCAAAAAGCAGTGTTAAAATTGTATTAAGCTGGCAAAGTCCACTACTTAAGAGCTAAGGAATGTTGAGAAATTTAGAAGTACAATGGCACCATGTTACAGCTTACACCACATTACAAGCGTATGGCAGTAGAGGAACTTCACATGAGTCCCAGCATAAGAAGATCTAAATTTCCAAGACAATTTTGGTAAAGGCTTGAAAATCTTTCAGGCACCCAAATTCTCCTACTGACCTCTGTTTTTGGACTTTTCTTAAACCTTTTGTCACAGCACCTTCTATTGTATTTATTTTATTGTATGACTTCTATAATAAAGTGAAAGAAAGTTTGTTAAATGAATAAAGGGAATCTACTGTATTAATTGAAGAGAGAGCGTCTACCAGCACAACTCTGTAAAGCTTTGTGTAAAAGCCTTGCAAGTGAACTAGAAGTCAGACTGAACTGTGCCTCTGGCAATGGAAGCAGAGGGAAAAACAACTCTTGACCTGATTTTCTCTCCCTGTTGAGTTACCTTACTGCTGTGCAGAAGCCAGGTAGGCTGTGAATGTCTGCAGACCAGATGGGAAAGGAGTTCTTATTTTGAACCAAATGTTCTCAAAGCTTGACAACACACTTTGCCAGAAATTTTGCTTTTCTTATGCAGGAACCAGGTGTGGCTTATGATACAGTGATAAAATCTTTGATTAGACAAAATGTGACGAAAGTTCTGCACATGCTAGAATAGAGCTAAATATCTCTGCCTGTGATACAACCTAGTTTGCTGCCTAGGAGATATGGAAAAGAGGAAAGACTGTTACAGAAGGCAGCAGATGTTTTTCTTATCTATAAATCCTTCAGATGGCCTCATTACAGTAGTGTCTTGGTATATTGTTCTTCCTGAGGACTCTCAGGATGTAAAGAAGTGATATTTTACCCATTTTCAAGGAAAATTTAGGTGCAAAACAACACTTAGTGTATATATATAGGAAAATTTAGGGTATAAACAACATCTGTTGCATCGTAGAGGGCTGATCCTAGCTGCTCAGTTTCTATTAATCTATCTATGGACCTTTCCTCTGTTCTGTTTTTGCTTCTTGTATTTGCAACTATATGCATAATTTTAAGCATCTGCAGGGAGGTTGTCCTCTTTCATATGTGTAACTAAATTTACCTAAAATACAAGATTCTTCTGTAAAAACAGTCAAAGGGGAGAGAAGAATCAAATATATAAAATCTTATTTGACTTTTCTGGGTTAATTGTGGAAATCTACATAAATGCAAATTCTTCTTCTCCAGACCAAATATTATTCAAGCAATAACGATAGGTTATGATTGTTGTACTGGAATGTGCTGTGTTTCTATTCACACGTAACCAAATTTCATTACTTATCTTCCAATTTCTCTGTTAAGCACAAACTATTAAATTCTTTGTGGACTTTTCTGTGTTTTCATTGCTACAGTGCTCCACCATCAATTAAGAAGATTGATCCAAACTCCCCAGTTCGAGTGCCTGATCATGAGTAACTTGTGGCTGATATCTTATAGGCTTCAACTCCTTCCTCCTATTTCCATGTGATGTGTTTGTGCTCTCAAGCAAGCAAGTAGTATTTGAGGAATATGATCCATGATTGTGAGTGAAAGTTTTAGTCTACATCATATAAAGGACATTTGACTTACTCAGAAAGATGTGGTCTTGGAACAAGGGATTTAAGCAGAATGCTGTTTGAATTCCATAATACAGCTCTGAAATCTCCTGGGTTGGTTTCCCTCCAATTTTTCAGTGACCAGATGTCTTACGGATTTTATCACATTAGAGGCTGAGGGTCACTGAGGGTTTTACCTCTGTACATGCTTCAGCTATGATGAAGAGTAGATTGTCACCTGGCTCATTCCTGGGCTAGCTTTGAAATGAGAAATCAGTTTAATTTACTAATTTCTCTCAGTAATTTGTAATTGGTACACTCTCCTTGTCAACAGCATGTGTGAGACGTAAACCATGTAAACTGTCTGAAAAATTGGAGCCCAGAATTCCTTGTTAGTCCAAGTGGTAGGAACTTAAATTTACTATTTTTCAAATCTTTTGTGCACAGAGCCAGACTTGGTGTCCCTGGGACATTGGACACGTCAGGAATGTCTCTGAGGTTATGGGCTAACTTTAACAATTTCCAAACTCTTGTGTCATCTGTGTAGTCACCTCCATTGTGAGCTGCTGTTTCTTGCTCCCTTGAACAAAATCAGCAAATGAGGTCAGATGTCAGCAAATCTCCAAATGTGTTCCCTCACTCCCAAAAAATTGTGGGCATGAAACTGACAAAAAGCAGGAGCAGAAGGATAATCTTCCTGAAACCCTGACTGTGTTTTGAGAAAAATGTTTGAGTTCTGTCTTGGCCAGCTCTAATTTAATTAGAGGGAGGATGCTGCTCCTGTTGTCTTTGGATGCCTTTTATAGCTGAGGTTGGGGTGAAGGAAGGTTAAAGCTGCTGTAGTGTAAATAATGTAACAGGATTTCATCTTGACTTGTAATCTTTAAAAAAATATTATTAAATGACCATCCTTATATGATAAGAATCTGTTCAAACATACTTTCTGTTGAAAGAAATTTTGTCTATTTTTCACTGGGTGTGCTTCATGAAGTTAAAATTTCAGAAATATTTAATATGAAACACATAAACACCAAGGGATTGAGCTATTGTCTTTGGTATAGTCTCAGATTTTATTTGTTTCTACATCATCATTAAAAAGAATGCAAAAACAAGTTCCATCCAGGAAAACATCCAATTATAATTCTATCCATAAATATTCAAAACATCACTTTATATTAAATATTTAAAGTGTCTGCAGTGTAGCCACTGGAAGGGTTTCAACACCATTTTTGTAAGTCTCACTTTGTGGTAAGTGTCAGTGTGTAACTAGTGGCAACTTGGACTGAGACCAAGCTACAACACCCAGAGACATTGCATTTCACATCTAGTACTTTTGGGAGTGGCCATGTGCTGTTCCAGTGCGTGACCTTCCTTGACAGGATCAAATTTTACAGGGCAGAAAATCCTGGATTTTCCTGTTCTGATCCAATTCTGGTTTTTGCCATTTAACTACAAGTCAAAGTTAAGAAAGAGACTGTGTGCTAAGATGTGAAATGCTTGATGGCATGCCTTAGCTAAATTAATATTGAACAGCATAAAACTCACTGAATGAGTCAGCCAATGAGTCAGCAGAGAAGTTAGTGGTGAAAGCAGAAGCCTACGACTGATAGACATGGTTTAAAATTGAAAACTCACAATCTATTTTCTTTATGAAACTTCAGAGATCTCGGGAAAACAACTTTACATGATTGCCCAGGCTAGAAAGAAACCACACAAACATAAATACTTGTCTCAGTAAACTGAACCAGAAAAGTATATCCACAGAGAGCTCATCTACTACTAGAAGAAGTTTACACATGCTTCATTTCATTGTTTGCTTGTTTGTTTTATGAGATGAAATATCTATGCCTGAGTGAAATGATTACACTGACACCAGCTAACACAATTCATAATGCTTGGCTTCTATTCAATATAAAATCCCAATAGGAACAAAAAAGAATTCTCACCATTTGTCTTTAAAATTTGGCATTAGCAATGTTTAGTTAAGTAGTGTCAAATGCATCTTAATAAGGTCTAATTTTATATGTTGACAATACCAGGGTAGAGCTGCTAAATATTGAAAATAATAGCAATTTAAGATCAACATATTAGAAGGTATTTTTAAACAGAGAAGCTTCTGTTTTAGGCTGTGTCTTATGCTGTTTGGACTGCTGCAGTTTAAAACTGCAACTTAACACACAATGAAAAATTTTTCAGACAAAAACAGAGTTCAGAAGTCCTTGCCTATGTTAGGACAAAATATTCCATAATTAATCATTGTCTAAATGAAAAACATCATAAATAAAAATAGTTTAGCTATGAATTCTATTTGTGCAGGTAAGTATCAAGGAGAGAAAAGATCTCTGTTTTTCTTTTCATGAGAAAAGATTGTTTTTAATCTGAAAATTTTGACAAATGTTTTGTCAAAGAACTAAATCAAATTCCTTTGACAAATTTGTCAAAGAAATATACTCTCAATGAGGACAAATCACCAAATAATTTAAAGAAAATCAGCCCTCTTGAATATCCAGGGACGTTTGTGTTACTGCCCAGCTCTTTTATGAAGAGATTTTCTTACTTGGATTGTGAATGTCTTGATTCTTTTTCTGGAACCTCAGGTGTGTGGCATCATGAATGCTCTCCTTTGTCATCTGTGGCAATGCTCTTTCAGGTTCTTCATAAGTAGCAAATCACTCACACATTGCTGGAGCTTACGAGCGGGAAATTGATGCACATATGGGACTGTTGGGGAAGTTGTACAGGACCAGTTGAGAAGCATTAAAAGGTTTTTATTTTCACCCTCTCTGGAGAAAATGGGAGAGAAGTCTTCCCCAGTGGAAATGGTTATGAGCTAAAAATGCAGCTGGGTTCAGGAGCTGAGAGATACCTTTGCCTAGATCTCTATGATATCTAATTTGGGAACTGTTCTTATGGTGAGGGTGACTAGCACTGGAGCAGATTACACAGGGAAGTTGTAGAGTCTTCATTCTTGCAAAAGATTCAAAAACAAGACCCAGAGCAACCTGCTGTAGCAGACCCTGCTCTGACCATAATGGGTAGGCTAGATACCCCAAAGAGGTCCTGGCCAATCTCAGCTGCTCTGTGTTTCTGCAAAGTGCTGATAGCCCTGGGCAGCAGCTATTCCTATACTAGTTCCAAGAGCATCTAGTGGTTCCTCCACTCAGCAGGGTAGTAGTCTCATTTAAGGCCTTGCTGTCTTCTATGCACTGTATAAAAAAGAATGTCCCAAGAAACATATTAAAATTAAATAGCAGGTTTCAATCCCTGCTAAAATTTCATTATCATCATTTTAACAGAAATTTAATTTACAGGTTTTTTGTGGTGTTCTCAGGGTATCATTATCAGGACCTAGTCATGACAGTGTTCAAACACAAAACCAAATGGACTGCTTGTCCCTCAAATAATGCAGCTCTGACACAAAACAGAGAAATTAAGGAGAAATGCATGAATAGCACAGATAGATATAGTTAGCAGCATTAGGAATATAACCATCATCAAATTTTTGTAGGCATTATGGAAATTTGGAGAACATTTCCTGAGCATGGGGGAAAGAGATGTGGAAGACAGAACAGTAGTTCCTGTCTTATAATGTAAAAAATTACTGTTAGTGGTTAGGAGATGATCCGGTAGTTTAATTGCACAGAAGTGAATCATTGAATGAGTGTGAGAAGAAGGTCAGTACAAGAATAAGGCAAATACCTAGGGCAAAGAAGCAAACAATGTTGGATAGGAAATTAATAGGAAATTAATATGAAATTAATATGAAACACGGATTCATTTCAAAGGGAAGGAAATGCATAATTGTTGAGGGAAATGGCTGAGAAGTGATGGTAATGTCCAGAAGTGAGAGACTGAGACAGCTGTGAAAAGGAGAAGAGATGCAGAAAACCATTTTCTTTCTACGTTTAAAAACTGATGTAGTCATACTTCCAAAATCATTTTTCCAGGATCTGGAAATCACTGTCCCAGCTTGCCAGATCTGAGGGCATAGCCACATCTCTGTGGTCTGTGCAGAGCTCCTATGTCAGGAAAAGAAGAAGTGGCTGAGACACGAGCTGGTCCCTGCAGGCATGTGTCACATGGCTTTGGATCTTTGTCTTTTCAGGCCAAAATAACACAAATATTTTACTAGCTAAGTGTCATAATAGTTAGCTTATGTCCTCATTCATATTTCTAAGTGTTGACTATAAAATATACTGTAGCCCTGGTTTCGTGCCTGGGATGTTTTGCTTTTCTGAAATTCCTTTCCCAGGCAAACTTTCTGTAAATAAGACATATTTTCATTCCTTTCTCCTAGGAGGGACTTCTTCTTGATGTCCCTCTGTCTTGACCACTGTGGTTGAAAAGATTTGCCCTTGTTTCACCAATCAAATTGGTCTCTTTAAAATAGTATAAAAAGGAGACACATCCCGACAATAAATTTGGAGTCATTTTTCTCAGTCTTCTGATCCTGGAGTCCATGTCATTGTGTTTGTACAACAGTGTCATGTACCACACCCATGCCACTTAGCCAGCAGATAGATAAGATATCATGCATGTGGAAAGGACACTTGAGATGAATGTGAGCATTTTCTTGAAGAAAAGCACTGGTTTATTAATTTTAATAGGTGGGTTATTAGGAAAGAACCAAGGAAGTAAACTATACATATAGTAAAATATGCTCCTTAATAAAGATCATTGTTGGCTATATTTGTATTAATGTTATGTATTAAAACTATGGTGGTACCTAAAATAATAGAGTTCCTGAGATATTAATGCTGATGGTAGGATAAATAGGATCACTGTGTGAGCTAAACTGTTTTGCTGCCCTTTTCTGATCTTATCACAGAAGTTGTTGCCTGTGTCCTGTCCTCATTGCAGGCGAACTCTGCATTTGCCTGAGGGCACACAAGGAATGGGCAACTGGAAGAGGCCCAACTCTTCTCTGCTTCCCTCATCCAGAGCTTTAATGTGGAGCCCATGCATTGCTTCAGTCACAACAGCAGGTCCCAAAATCGGGCTTTAGAGGCGTCTGAAATGTTACCCCATTTATCACAATCTCCTCACTGTATTGATTTTTTCCAGTAAGAGATGCGGCACTTGCTGGCTCCTTCACAGGGTGAGCTTTATTCAGTTTTGCAGCAATTAGATCTTACCACCATCCCTGTTTTGGCAGGACATTGTGTCATCCAGTGCTCCCCAGGCAGCATGTGTGGTGGCAACACTGTGGGTTTATGTTTTTGCAGCATCTATGATGAATTTCCATAAAAGTGTAGACATTGGGTGAGGCTGTAACAGCCACTGCTGGAGCTGAGGGCCAGCACAGGCACTTGGGAACGCCCGCAGAGGTCTCTAGTCACTATGGCAACATGAAGTGACTCACCTCAGGAAAGCTAATTTATGGTGTCCTTAACTAATCCAGCTCCAAACACCTGAAAGGGGAGGAGGTGGGCCTCAGATGTGCTAGATGCCTGTGCCTATCACCCCTGTGCTCACCAGCTGGGGACTTGGCATTCAGGACCCTGTCCCCAAGGGGCCTTCTTGAGGAGCCCCTGGTGCAGGGATGTCAAGCCCTCAGTGCTACTTCACTGTCCTGGGTGAGGACATGGGGACACCTCCACTGCCCTCGTCTGCAAGTGCACCTGACTGCAGCACCCAGTTTCGATGGGGCAGGGCAGCATGGAGCCATGGTTTCCACCTGCCCTTGGGCTGCAGGGTATGCTGTCCCAGGCTTAGCAGAGTCGGCAGCGCTGCCCCTTTGCCACCTCGGAAACACCTCTTTTCTTCTGCTGGAATGTCAGCTATTAGTCTCTAGAGGAAACTCACGGCTTTGATTTAAAAAAATAGGTGTTTAAAACTTTTTTTATACAACTTTAAAGAAATCCCCCACTAATTGAAATAGTTGGAAATTGCTAACCCCAGAACAACACTGGGGAAGATGGATAGGTTTACTTAAACCAGAGTCAGCACCATGCTCTCCAGGCCTGTGAAGTCTAATGAGACTTTTTTTCACCTCTAATACTTAGAGATAAGGATGAGGAAACAATGGAATATGCAGATTTTTAGTTCAGGCTTAATTAGAACATCTACCATTCTTGTTTTTATCTCTTTTCTGATTTGTTATATTTTAAAGGTTCTCCAAAAATACCTTCCTCTCTGTGCAGGAATTAATGTTCTTTTATGAACAGCCTTGCACATCTTTATAAAATCCTTTAAAGATTTCAATTTAAGAACTCTTTACCTTAAAAGACTAAGGGGTTGTATTTGACAAAATCTTAGTGGGGCAATGAAAACTGAATATTTTAGATTCTTAATGGGGTCTGAAATGCAATAGATTTCTACTCAACGGGGCGTTAATTCTCCATGATAATGCATTTGATCCTTCTAACACCCTGTATGCTAGCACACTCATCCCCATGAGTAGTATCTTTGACTTACAATGAGGTACATACACAGAAATGAGTTTGGAGTTCCAGACAGTAATTTTCTATGGTGTCCTTTGGCTTATCTTCATCAGTCATGAAACACCTTAAGGGCCCTCTCAAGAATGGCATCTGAAATCTACCATAAACTACTTCAGGTGCTATATTCCTCATACTCACTCCATACTCACTTTTGCTCCCCCTGCCCCTCATCCAATTAGTTCAATATATTCAATTGCATGTGGCTTATACTCCTTTGGCTTTAACCACATCCCATTTTTTCTCATGGCACAGGGATAGAAAGAGAGGTAGGTTTTATGAGTTAATCCACAAAGTGAACTCAAAAACAATCCCATCACTGTTCAAGAGTACAGCAGAGAAGAGTACAGAGCAGGACTGCAAAGTAGAGAAGCAGAGAATAGAACAGAATAACAAACCTCAGGAGGGCCTGAAGGGTGTTTTCTCTCCAATACATGGTGAACTGCTTCCCACAGTGAGGAATGCCAGAGTATTAGAGATTACCATCTTAACTCACTCTTCAGTAAACTCATAGAAAGCAAGATATTCAGAAGATATTAAACTCCTACAGTTTTTATAGAAACCTGATCAGTGGATAGTGAAGAATGGTCCCCATTGTTGTCTGATTTAAGGTAAGGCTGCTGAATGAACTCAACACTTACCCTCCACCTTTGGCCTCCTGGCTGGCAGTCAAAGCATATACTTTCAAGCCAGTCCCTCTTCATTCCACCCCTTTCTCCTTTAGAAATTATGTGACATGCAAAGGAAACAGAAAATGTACTAGGGACTATGATAATAAATATAAGAAGGTAGCATATGTGGGAGAAACTGGAGGTATAAGTGGATGGAGCTGGGATAAAGGACAGAAACAAGGACAGAGGCAAGGAGTACAATGTGTTAATACAAAAAAACCACAACTCTGAGTCAGTTTCTAAACTTCTACTTATTACTTGGTGTATGTGTGTGTGTGTGGGGGGGGGGGGGGGGTGTGAGAAATGCTAATCTTGTATATTCAATGGCTAAAAAAAAGTTGGAGCTTCCATAAAGAGATAGATTGCTTTTGGAGGACCGAGTAACGAGGTAAAAGTTTTTTCAGTAATGGGAATCCTTTACATAGGTTCAGCTGGCTTAGATTTTCCCGATTTTAACATCATTCACTGCAGTGCTAGAGGTCTGTGTTCTCACGAGCTCATGACTAAAAGTACAAATGTTGAGCTAAGATACAATGAGACAGTTAGAGAAACCAAACTAAATGGATTTATTTTTTTGATTGGTTGTTTTGCCAAGTATTTAAAATCAAGGTTCTTTTATTGGTTAGTTTTGTACAGCTCTGTTCAACAAAATTTAGCTTACCCTTTTCAATACCCCAGTCAGGTCTGGAAGAACTGTTTAACTGAACAGTTAAAAAGTTACTACAGGATGACACACGAAATAACCATTTACTGCCAAGATAGAAATTTCAAAAGAAAACATGCCTGTACTGAATTCTTCTCCTTTACATTTATTTTCTTGTATTTAGTAACTTATAGCAAAAAATAAACTCCAATTTTATGGGATCTGTGCATTTGGTTGCTGAGCATATCTGAAAGTCAGGGTCTATATTTAGTACTTGTAGATATTCAAAAGTATTCAGCCCAAGGACTCCGTGTTTAAAAATATTGGCCAATATATACATGATTGCATAGGATCACATGGAAAGAATGATTCTAACAAATCTTTAATCTCTGAAAAAAACCAATAATGCCAAAAAGGTCTCTATATGATCCAAATTCAGTTTGTTCTTGATAAGCTGTCTTGAGGAAGAGGATTAGACACAGTTCACAGTCATATCTCAGGCTTAAACAACCATTCTGATTGAAAGGTCTTATGTTAATTTACTTACAAAGTCTTTGACTTATAGTACTTTTCAACTGATGATGTGCTTATAACAAAGCAAGTGGATAAAGAACATGGATTGGTTTGGGGGAGTTTGGGGGAGTTTGAAGTGTACATTTCATATGGGTGTCTATCTGTGCCAAAGGCAATGAACCACATTTACAGCTGTCAAGCTAACTCATTCTGTGAGGAGGAAAAGTAAGCAAATGAGAGCTCTATCAGTTGGCACTGACACCGCCGAAACAGTTTTGGAGTTTGCCCACTGGCAGAGGTGTAGCCTAGACCTCTTCTAAAGTTTAGTGATAGAAAGCTTGCTGCTACATTCAGGCCCAATCAGTAAGATATTTTTGGTTAGATGCTTCTCTTTCATGTTTTCTCTGTGCAACAGTAAAGTAGACAGAGGTAACAAATTGATTCAAGAGTAAATACAATAGAGATTTTATACTCCTCATTCCCTCTCTCCAAAGTAAATGGCCTTTATGACCTTATGTTTCAGACCATTAACACTGAAAGATTTTAAACAGTCTAATCACCCAGAAGGTTAACTAAGTCAGCTTCATCCAATGTTTTTTCTAGTCATAATGGTAATATGTGGGGTTTTTTCTCTCAGGCTTTAGCATGAGTAAGCTGAAATGATTAGCTAAAGTTCAGATTTTCCATACCTTTCAATTTGTTTTAAGGAATTGATTTCCTTAATTGCAGTTATTAGTTTTTCCTGCCAGATGCCATGGTGAATATGGATATACAAGAAAATGACAGTATAATAGATGTAATGACATGATAACGGTGTAATTGGTGGTGTGAGCTGCTCTGTCCCTTTCCCTCTCAAAAATGTTAAGCAGACCTTTTCCAAACAGGATATCTCAGCCCTTTGAAAATCACAACAGAACTAGTATTCTGGTACCTAGGCACAAGTTAAAGAGCTCAACTTTCTTTTTTTTTCCTTTTTTTCTTCTTTTCTTTTTTCTATTATGGCTTTCACTGATATTACTCAAATACTCTGTCTCTCTTGGAGTGTCTCTTCAAAATGCCCAGTTAATCAATATGCATGGTTGAAGTTGACATGAAATATCAAACAGAACAACGCCATGCCATGTAGACCCAAAAAGAGAAATCTCTTCTTTACTCATAAAAGAAAGTTACAGAAAGGAAAACTCTTAAGTCAATTCTCCATGACTGAATGTATGAAGAAAAGAAAAGGACAAGTAATGCAGAGAAAGGAAAGCATCTAATCAGCTCACACTAATTGTCCTTTTTGGAGGTGTGAATTTGCAGAGCAAAAGTGGATCACTATTGCAAAAATCTCTTTTGAACTATTGAATACAGATTACAGTAAAGTAGGCATGGAAATATTTACAAATGACAAAGCTTGGAAGTCAGATTTAGGACCTCAAAAAATATTAGTCCAAACAAGATATTTGTGGTTCATTGTCAGGTAATTTTGCTAGTGGGAATGGAAAATATTTTATTTTTAAAATGGTGACTTAGAAAATTCTGCAGTTCCAAAATGCCCAACTTAATGAATATCACAGGCCTTTCTTTAAAGACAAATATCTTATTTCTAATTAACAAAGAAAAAAAATTGAATTCCTACTGCTTAAAATCACAGTTTAGCTTGTTCTCTAATTAATGTCTACAGTTAAATCAGAATATGCCTTTTCTGTAACATCTTTATTTCTAAGGGAAAAACACTTGTTCAGTATTAGGCATTCAGATTAACAATTAACTTTATTTAGCAATGTGCCTGGTTACTGCGTACTGTCTATTAAAAAACCTAGGTAATAAGATCAGCAGAATTTGATAAAGTATCAGTTATTAAATAAGCAACGATAAAATATAATCCCAAATGTGACAATATTTGAAAAGTCCAGGGCAAAAAGGATTTATGTGAACAGTTTAATATAACTGTAACCTCAAGATAAATACTAAATGAATGGCGCAGATCAATTTTTTTATGTAGAAAGTGTTTACTTTCATTTTGAAATAACAAGATACATGTAAAGAACCTCTGCCTTCCCTTCCAGCTAATCTGTGGCTTTCATCTCACTGATTTGGTGAGTTAAATAAACACATGCCCTTTTTTGAGCACTTGAGCAGTTTCTGTTTCAGAGGGACTATTCTCCCAAGAGGGTTCAGCAGAAACTGTTTCTTACTTATCCAGTTCTTCTGGGCTTGCTGCCCTGCCCACTGGAGTCACTGGAGATCCAAGCCCATGTCTTTTTGGGGTTTTATTTGTTTTTGTTTTTTCTCTAGGAACTTGAAACAAGATTTAGGCAACCTTTTGGGCCATAAATTCAAACTTGTAGTGTAAGAAATGCAAGTGCAACAGCAGTTCCGTGTGGGGAGTAGCTCATCTCCATGATTTTTCCCATTCCTGCCCTGAGACTTTCAGGTGTTCAGGTTTCAGGTCCAGCTCAGCTGATGCCAATGTGGGTGGTTCCCACCCAAACACTAGCTGAGTGCAAAACCAGGCTAGTGGTCGTCTGTAACTTTGTCTCCCAGAGGGTCTGGTGCACTAGGAGTGCTCACAACTCCTGGAAAAAAAAAAGACAAAAAATATTCTTTTATTTTTGAAATGTGGAGGTAGTAATCTCCTTTTATCTAAGAGCATATAGCTGGGAAAGAGTACATCTCCTAACAACCTGAGAGCAAATACAGAAGCACTGCCCTGACAGGAAGCTCAGTCTCTGGGCTCTACCAGAAGATGTATGTAGCTGCTGGGTGCAAGAGGAAAAGGTTATGTTGGAGAATACTTCTTACCTGAACTTTATATTGAATTTTGCTCAGCTGATTTGTTAGAGACCCACCAACAGTGCCTGTGTTACCCCTGCAGATGGGCAGGAGATCCTGCTTCACACAGGGTCTTGCTGAGGTCCCACAGAGCTGCACTGGGTTCTCAGGATTTCACACCCAGCTGACAAGATCCTGGAAGTGCAGAGCAAAAGTGAAAACACAACCAAGCTTTCTGTTCACAAGATATTTGTTTATTTAGCTAGTTAGTTATTCCTACAATTATCTGGAATAATTGAGATAGGGTTTTTTTTGGAGAGGGTATGACAGAGGTATGCTTTATAGTAATAAATCCTTATAGCCAAAACTAACCCCTTCAAGGAAAAGATTATTTCTTCTTTCAAACACTGCTCCTCCACCTTCCACACCCCTCTGCCAAAAATAATTTTGGAAGCAGTATTCTAAATGACCATACATGCAGTACAAGCAATTTCAGATCTCAGCTGGCATCAGACCAGAAGGCTGGGAGATGTACAAAGCAGATTTGTACTCTTGGTGTTTTTTATATGTTAATGCCTTCATGTGGGTTCTGGTGACACTTTGGGTTGTTTTTCTCTCCTTCTGGCTGACTGCAGAGGTGTGGGTGAAGGTTGCTGGTACCTGCAAGGGGAGCAGGGCCAATTCCTGCTCACAGCCCCATAGGGTGGCTGCTGAAAAGCCAGTAGAGGAGCTGGAGAAGCACCACATTGAGCAGGAGGACATCCTCTGCTTTGGGGCTGCACAGAGAGCAGGCAGCTGGCACACAGCCAACATCCATGGAGGTGAGAAGGATGTCCTCCTGAAAAGCCGAAAGGAACAGGCACAGTATGATTCCAAGAAGAAAGTTTTAGAGTTGGATGAAAGCACTCCAGAAAATGATAGTATAATGAGTGCAAGAGAGTTTTGTTTATAAACCCTTTTACTTTGGTTCCATCTTGCCCAGTCACTTAAAGTGCTTCTCTATTTATTAATTTAGTAATGGACTTGGCAGTGTTATATTAGTGGTTGAACTTGATAATCTTAAATTAATTTTTCAACTTAAATGATTCTACGATTCTAATTATTTATATCCTAATGAGACCCACCTTTTTAATTTAGAAGCTTTTTAATCTTTCTGGGAAGTTACTACTGGGAAAAGTAAATCCATTTGAAAATACTGACTAGGTCCCATCACATTCCATTATTCTAAAGCTTTAAATAGTTTAATTTGGATGTTAACATTAAAACTTTGCATTCTGAATGTATTTCTGTAGAAAATATTCTATTCCTTTGGTTCTGGTTTTGATGTTTCTTTTTATAGGATTCAGATAGAAAAATTATTCCTTTTTTATTTATTTTTAAGAGACTGGAAATTCTATACAGGCTTGATTTACCCAAGATTTCTGTGGTCTATAGTATTTTGAAAAGGCTAAAACATCTTAGAACTACAGAAGAGAGAAAATACTGAGGGTAGAAGGTGATTGTGGTTATATTGCAAATGAAAGATATCAATCAGGACATCCCGGTGATAATGATTGACACCAGTTCTAGGGAGAGAAAGAAATGTTCCTGCTGTGTCTTTCAGGTACAGGTAACTTCAGGCAACTAAAGAACCTGAAAGTTAGGCTTGACTGCTAATTTAAGATTGGCATATTTCCTAATATTTCTTTCTAGGCAACTTGTTTTCTTGACAGTTTCCAAGAGAGAAATTAAACAACATCTCTGTGCACTTGGTTATAGCAAGCCCAGAGACTTGGTGCATTCAATCTGAACTACTGTTATTGTTACTGCAACATCACTATAAAACCTGTGAGAGCTGGCCCTTGATGGGGGGCCCATCAGCCAAATGCTGTACAGAAAGAGAACAAAGAGATGGTCCCTGAGACCAAGCACATCAATACCTAAAGGAAACACTATAAAGCTTTGAACGATCTGGAGCGAATAGTTTGTGGCAGAGAGCATCATGCTGTGCCTGCTGCTGCTGTTTTGTTACTCAGCTGTGGGAGAGAGAGTAGAAGGGCAAGGATGCCATTTTCTGTATTCTGGGACTGAAAAAAGACCCAGTGCTGATCAGTCACTGCGCATGAAACCGAGGTCAATGTGAAATGAGAAACATAATGCAGACCCTGAAATGAGAGTGTTATTTACTTACCATAAACAGAACAAGAGGCTATGAAAGATAAGGGAAGAATTAATGAACTATTTTAGGCTGAATGAATCTCTCTGCTTCAGTAACAGCATTTCAGTTTTAAAAAACAGCAGTTAAGACCAGAGAGAAACACCTTTGCGGTGACCAGTTTTTTGAAGTAATACCCAGCTGGATACTAGAGACTTCCCAAGGAGAGGCAGCCTGGTAGTGACCTTTTTTAATCTCTGTTTCCTACACTTGTCATATTATCTTTCTAAATTGGCTTATTGTTTCCATCCTACCTTGGAAATCTTGGAAGAGGCTACTGCAGTTAATTAATCTGTCTCTAAATTAGTAGGCTGTTGCAATCCATTGTTAGAAGCTGCAGCACATCAAGTCCTACCATCTCGAAGAACTGGAACTCCTAAAAGCTTGATTCTTTTTCCTAAGTTACCACAGAGGAACATTTTTCCCAGCAGGATAAAGCAGTATTTTCTCAGATCCTTTAATATTAATTCCTTTATGAGCATAATAAGCACTTTTTGAGACATAGGCAAAAGGCTCTGTTGACTCTGGAGAAAAGAAACATATGTTCTGCCAGAATTACCAAAAACCAAATTTTAAAAAGTATTTAGCTGTTTAAGTGTAGTTGTTATTCTTAGGTGGGACCTGCTTTTTCTGGTGAAAAGTCATCTCTTCCAAACTCCTAATCTTCTTACATTTCTGCGTTGCTCTTTGCAGAGCCAAGTACAATAACCTAATGAATTCTACAGAATTCTTTCTCATCCTAGCAGGAACACAATAAAAATATTTGCAGAGAAGAGGTGAAATACAGTGATGATGACTATCCCAAGCAGGTATGGCCAAACTCACTTCTGGTTTCTGGACAATCAAATATAGAATTACATCAGGATAATTCAGGTGCAGAGTTCTGCCAAGAATTTCCTTTAATGGAAAGTTACTTAAGAAAAGCAAATTTACAACAATTGTCAGTTAGAGCAAAAGAGATTACATAGTGAGGAAACCTTAAGCCCACAAATTGGTGGCATATAGCAACTGCATATTAAAACATTTTCTCAGTTTTGTTGTATTAAAGCCATCTGTAATCACTACAATTTGCTGTCCAGGGGGCTTACGATAAGATTCTGTCAGAGCTGCTAAGAAGTGTAAGAAGCCCAAAGCATTTTGACCTGGGGCCTGAAACAACTCTTAGGCACCCTGTTCTCTTCAGCTTTTATTTGGAGTGGCAGACAATGTATTGACAAAAGAAGTCCCAACTGTTCCACCAAGCATGGTTTTTTGGTCTTCAAAACCAAAGCAAAGTCAGTACTGGCCTCATGACCAGAGCACCCAAATAAGGCACAAGAGAGGAACAGGGTTAGAAATCAGGATGCAGAGGGCTGCTGAAATAACCCAGCAGTCATGAAGAGTGAGGATCAGTACAAAACTTTTGAAGAAAATAGTACTGAATCCTGGAATAGAGATTCAAACTGGCAGATCCAGCAGGATTTTTGTGGTCTTTAGCCCTCATCTTTGTATTTGCATCCTCTCAGCAAAGCTAGGTTCATGCAGGTACTGGTCCTAACTCTTCTCACATCTTTGTACTGGGGGCAAATGCAGGAATTCTGGGTGGTGCCAAGTCCCTGTCCTTGTTGACGGTGGATGCACTGTGCAATGCAACAGAAACTTGCCACTCAGCTTAAAATTATCTCTAAATCAGCAATCAAGGTATTTAGGGGATTTAATCCTTGATATATGGTCTCGTCAGATCCAAGTGTACACCACTTGGATCTGAAGAGATTGTTCTTGAGACTCATGAGACATAGCTTTATTAGGCAATAGGGGCATAAAAACTCTGGTATCAACATAACAGTGACTGCAATAAATAGGAAAGACATTTACTTGCAGTTCCAATGGGCTTTCATTGTCTATCACCTATTGTGACTCATTCTGCCAACATGCTCTGTTAAGTTGCTCTATAATTCCATACATGTGTGAAATAATTTCTTACTAGAAATATACTGACAGTTCTAGTAATAGATCTGCAACTGGCTGTAGTATCTTAGCTTGTCATGTGGTCTTTTTTAGCTTACTAAATTCCTTTTTCCAGGTATATTAAAACATGCTTAAGAGTGTATCACATTCAATTATCATTGCAAATACCTTTTATAATCATCTCGTAATCACAAATTGAGAACATGAAGTAGCCCAGCCAGATTTTTTGAAGATATTCAAAAGCCATCTGGGCATTGTCCTGGGAAATCAGCTATAGGTGGCCCTGTTTGAGCAAGGGGCTGGACCAGATGATATTCAGGGGTCCCTTCCAGCCTCAAACACTCTCTGATTCTGTCCTAAAATTCAGTATTCATTCAGGTTTTATCTTGAGATATCTCAAGATATATGTGCACCTTGATATCTCTCCTTGACACCCGTTAGGTAATAACAACAATGATACAGAAAATTTTCGACCTTCAGCATGGGAGAGTGAGTTACACTCTACATGCACATTAGTTTCAATTTTCTGTGTCTAGTTCCTGTTTTAGCCAGTGAATGAGTAAAATGTTTTCAGCATAAATTTCAGTAAAGAACTGAATAAATTTATTTTAGAAAATCTTTTCCAATTGCATTTATTTACATAAGGATATATTATATTATATTATATTATATTATATTATATTATATTATATTACATTACATTACATTACATTACATTACATTACATTACATTACATTACATTACATTACATTACATTACATTACATTATATTACATTATATTATATTATATTATATTGAATATATCAGACTCCTTTTTCTTTTTAAGTAATGACCATTCTAAAGCATTCCATAATGTTCTCAATATAATTAAATGTGCTAGTCCTGCCTAGGCATCATACACCAGATATTTTTTCTGGTTTGGTTGTGTATGGTGGTTCTGGTTTTAAAATATGAGTTACTGTTTTGTCAATCTGTTCTTCCAGTGCTAGACATGGATTTTTAGAAGAATAATGTAAATTGGCATAACCTTATCTTGTTCTAAGTACTACCTCCAAACGGAAAAAGAAACAGCACGTGTCCTTTTTTTACCCACAACTTACAATTTAAAAAATGATTTCATTTTCCAACTCGTATGTGTACAAATATTGTTGTGTGTGTATCATATTGATATGTATCAATATGTGTATATATGATGCTTATAGGTGCTTATATGATATAATCATTAAATGACTCAGTCATTTCCTGTCAAGAATTTAAAATTAATTTTGCTGTGTGTACTAGGACAGCTGATTATGATGTCCTAGTTAGGTGAAAGCCTGTGAAATCTAGTGTATGTAGCTTTGAGTTAATGGCATATCTTTATTTTGATACTTGTTCCTAAATAGAGGGACTTGAATTTAGGACATATCTTTGATTCTCTTCTGCTTTTTCATCATGTGCAAATCTAAATGGCAAATGGGAGGATATAAGGACATTTGAGGGTTTCAACAGAGAATAAAAAGCAGAGTTTGACCTCTTCAGGGATCTGCTTGAAAGAGTCCTATGAGACAAAGAGGAAAAAGAAGTTCAAGAAAGCTGGTTGATATTCAAGGATCACCACCTCCGAGCTCAAGTGCAGTCTATACCAAAGCAGAAAGGCAAATGTGAGGAGACCTGAATGGACAAAGACGTTTCTGGCAAAACTCAAACACAAAGGGAAGCCTACAGATGTGGAAGCATGGAGAAGTAGCCCAGAAAGAATACAGAAACACTGTCTGAACCTGCAGGGATGGGGGTTAAGAGTGCCAAAGCCCAACTGGAATGGAATCTGGTGTGGGATATCCAAAGGCAAAAAAGGGCTTCTTATAAGTACATAGGTGACAAAAGGAAGATTAAGGAAAATGTGTAGGGACTCTATTGAAAGGGGCAATTGTCCTGATGACACAGGACATGGAAAAGAGTAAGATATTGAAAACCTGCTTTTCTTTAGTCTTTACTAGCAGGACCAGCCTTCAGAAATGCCGGACTCTGAAGGCCAGGGCAAGACGTTGGGATTTACAACAATGAAGGGTTACATCACAAGATCACAGAATCACTGAAATTTTTTTCTTTAGTTGTGCAAGTAATTTTCCAGATTTCTCAGACATGCTAGCAATTACCTATTAATGTCAAAGACGTACATTTAAATCAGATGTTTGCCATGTTGAAATCATATAAAAAAGATCAGTTCTGCCAGTTAATTTTTTTTTTTTTTTTTTAAGCAGCTACTTTGTTTGTGCTTTTTGGTTTGGTGGTTATTTTGGGGGTTTTTGCTTGCACTGGTTTAGTTGTGCTAGTGGAAAGCTTCTATTTGACCTCTCCTCACTTTATTTTGTTCATTATTCTAAACTTAGGTGTGCAGAAAACATCGCAGAGTTTTTGGTCTTTGAGTAAATCTGTGAAACATTTGCGGTGAAAGTGTACATCATCCTTTAGCTGACATATGAAAAAATAATTGGTTCTATCAAATGATAGAAGAGGGGATGTTTTGTGTAACTGGAATGGTATTTTTTAGCAGTGCCTGTCATGTGCCCGCAGTAATTTAGATCAGTGCCTTCAGGCTTTAAGTTTGACCTGTACCTTCAGTCTTGATTTATATTTTAGTTTGGGATTTGGGCCTGTGCAGAGACCAAAGTCTGCCTGGGCAGGGAGAACTGAGACACAGGCTGCTGCAGGGGAACCA
This sequence comes from Cettia cetti, assembly GCA_013401135.1. NCBI lineage: Eukaryota > Metazoa > Chordata > Aves > Passeriformes > Sylviidae > Cettia > Cettia cetti. The sequence continues at coordinate 33,670 of VZUI01093949.1, forward strand.
GCCCACACTCAGTGTCAGCCTTGAAGCAGAGAAGGGCTGTCCCTCCTCCTTCAGCTGGAGTCCATAATTCAGTGTAGATATTAAAAAAGGGCAGTGTGCATCCTGGTACTCATATTTCCCCCTTTTCAGTGAATAATTTTCTTTTTGCAACCCAGAAAACATGCCATTTATTCATTCCTCTCTTTTGCTATGTGCTTAGTATTGACTCGGCTAAGGATAGTTCTCTTAGTATAATGAGTATTTTTTGTTTTTTGCTAGCTGTTTCCCCCATTGCCTGCACACGTTCTGCTGTCAAACAGGCAAACATCAATACTGTGTTTTGGTGTCTGAAGTGCAAGATCAGTAGGAGAACAGTTTGAGAGTTTCCTATGTTGAATGCAGGCTAGAGAAAGGAGTTGTCTTAAGGCAGCCAAGTGAATGTAAATTGAACAAGTAAGATTTTCTTAGAAAGAATCATTTATTAACTGGCCAGAGGGTGTCTCTGAAAAGGAGAAGTTTATTATTAATTTCTGATTTTACTGATTTTACTGAAAAATACAAAAGGAAAAAATGTCTAACATCCTGGAACTTTCAGAGTTGCAGAATTGCATCATATGGTGTCTTTCTGCAGTGCCAGCTCAGGGTACTAGGAATGACCAGGATCCATTTCTGCACTTGCTCTTCCAGACTTAATCTTACAACCAGCAAAAAGAGGAGCATATAAAAATCACATCTCCTTCCCTTCTTTTTTGAGGGAATGATGGATATTTAATAGGTACTTTACTTCCTGCATTGTGTTTATTACTTTGTTTGGGCTTTTGATGAAGAAGTGGTAAGAAATTTGGCACCTATTTAATTTGGTCTCTCTTTGGTCCTGGCTGGATTCAGGTACTGAATCCAACCGGAACGAGTATTCCTAAATGGCTCTTAGACAAGGACTTGCATATCTTTACTACAAAGCCCAATGGAAGGAAAATAGCATCTTATGTGAGCATAGGAAATTCTTTTAAGTGAGGAGGTCAAAAGAGTTAATCCTTAAAACAGCAAAATGTCAAGAAATGTTCTGTAGAAGACTGGTTCCCTCTCCTTCCTGCAGGTGTAGCTTGTGTCAACAGATACCTCTTTTATGCTTTTTCCTCAAAAAGTTATGAAGAAAAGCTCAGAAAAACGCCTCTATATACCTCTGCTCCAGAGGAATTACAAACATAGTAGTGTCTAGCTGATCATAGCTTTTAAAAAGAGGAAGAGTGTGCTTACTCTCTATGGTGTAGGAGTAAGTCAGTGTAAATCATTGAAAACTCAGAAATGTTAGTAGTAGGTGGCCTGAGTTCTAGGTCTTGCCTAGCTTTTGTGGAGTCAAATCCATCCTTATCACCTTTCAAAATTCACAGGCTGCTATTTGGGTGCAACACTTTATTTTATCAGCAGCTTAGGCAAAAATAAGTCTATGTGAATCCTACTCAAAAAGTCAAAAGTTACTTTAGAAGATGAGATTTTTGATTTTAAGACATTTAGAAACTCCACAAAAGTTTATGCCAAGCCTGGTGTCTTACAACTTTAATGTCACTGAGCTCTGTGTCAGAAATACTTTTGACCTCTTAGTCTTGTAACAAAAAATCTGCAGTCTTGCTGCTGAAAACTTTCTCTAGTGTATGGTGAGTTCAATCAAAATGGATGTGTCTTTCATGACTTCTTACTATCTGAATTTTTGTTAGTATATATTTTGATATTATTATTATCTCCATGGGGAAAACTATGATAATTGTCAGCCTTGAGTACTTTTGAATGAGACTAACAGCTTTGGGAGCATTTAACAAACAGTGGGCTTGTAGGATAGAAGTGCTTGATAATAAAAGTGATTGTGTCCAACAGTTTAAAGATGAAAAAATCTTAGACTCCTTAACTGCCAAATAGTCTTAGTACTAATGCTGAAACCTTAAGATTTCTTTGAGAGTTCCTGCTTTGCCCCGGTGACATGTGTTTCACTCATAAAAAATGTTTTCTTTTTGGATACCTTTCCTGTCAGAGCCTAAAGTTGCAAGTGAGAATAGCTTTTGTTTTTTACAGGGTGCCGTGTTTTAGTGGGATTTACTTTGCAGGTGGACTGAAAGGGAAGCCTGTGAGTTCTGGCTATGCTCTAGACCCTAACTGATGCTGAAGTCTTTACCAGAGCACATAGTTTTTGAAGCAGGATTGTGAGGCACAGAAGTATCAAGTTCCTTGTTTGTTTTTGGAGCCATCCTCCCAGACTGACAGGTGCAGTTGGTGTAGGAAGGGCTTAGAAAACTTTCTTTGTTATTTTAAATTGAGAAGTCTTTGTGCAGTAGAATGTTAATCTCAAGACTGAAGCAAATCGCATCACAAGGATGAGGTGTTTGTGGTTCTTAAAAAACACAGATGACAACATAGGAAGAAAGTATCTGCCAAGGCTAATACAACAGGAAAAAAAAATACTTGATCCTAATATGATTTATCATTTAAAAATACTAGTAGCAAAAATGCTAAAAAAGTTGTTACTGAGACATGGCATTAGGGTTTTTTATCTATCAATGCCCTCTCTAATGATAGTCTAAGTATCCTCAGAGAGAGGAGAGTGCAGAATACTTGCCTTCTTTCTCTTAAATCTGCACAACTGGTATTCTAGGTAATGACTATCTAGAAAATGAAATAGGAAATGTTATGGGAGAAGAAGGAAAATACACAGAAATTATCTTTTGTCTTTTCCTCTGGTTTTTTTCCTTTTTTTTTTTCCCTTTACTTCTGTCCTTTCATTAGAGACAAAGGAAGAAAATCAAGTGTAAATATACATGAGTGGGGAATATTTTGCTTTCTTTGTTAGACAAGATGTACAGATAAAGAAAACCCATTAGCAGGGTGCACTGAAGACTCCATACTCCAAATGAGACAGGGGTTACAGGGACAGTCCTTTGGCCTCTGTCAGCACGAAGCTCCCTGATGCAAGAGGAGGGCCAACAACTCATCCTGATGTAAGAAGAGGCCAACTCAGTTTCCACTGGAGAAGAAGGTAGATGGATCCATTCCACTCACCTGCCAAAGAGGTAGCATTCTTATGGTCAGTAGACCACAGAAAACTTAAGGCAGGAAAAACACCAAAGCAGCACTATGGTTGCCTGTTCACAAATTAAAATCCTAAGCAAGAAAAGCATTTGTAAAGTAAAGCTGAAGGTGTCTAGTTACAAGAATAGTTGAGAGACAGACAAATAACAGGATATGACTGGTAAAATAAATAGAGGAGGAGTCTACAGACATTTCCATTAGTCACCACTGGGCTACACACAGTAACCAAAATGGCTCAGAGAAATTGTTCAAGGGGATGCAAGGGAAATGAATGCAGAAGAAATAAAAAGGAGGATGAAAGTGTTGTGAGGCTGAGGAGACAGGGAAATTGATGAGATGGAATGATGTCATGGAGAGATACCTTTCTTGGCCAGACATGTGGAAAATTGAGGTACATAGATTATAGTTCTGTTTACGATCTGCTGCCAGCAAATGCTTGTTTACAGCACTGAGGTTTAATATGACAGCTGTACCTTAATATGACAGGAAACTTTATTTCACAGTAAGTCTGATTGGTCTGGCAAGGGGTCATGTCTGGTAACTATGGAGGTCTGAAGAGACTTCTTAAATCTAGTACAAATTTGAAAACAACTGAAGTGGAAAAAGAATAATATATCTTTCTTTTTCAAATTTACGGTACTGAAAAAGAAAGATTATTTTTTCAGAGAATCATTGCTAGAAGCTGGTGGAAGCAAACAAAATCAAACACACAGCTTGGCATCAAAGCATATTTTAAAATGAAGGATTTGTTTTTATTCTTACCAGGAGTAAAAAACTGGAATGAACCTGAGTCTACTGTTACCATGTAAGTGCCTGAAATGAAATAAACAGTTTTCTGACTTAATGGATATCCCCATGGCAATAGGAGAGGATCTTGAACATTAGAGACTGAAAGGAATGAATAGATCAGAAAGAAGCACAGTAGATCCTGACACAGCCTAAGGTACAGCATGTATCTGAACTGAGATGTGAATAATCTCAGTTATGTGAACTGAGATGTGAATAATCTCCATTATACATGGAGAAGAAAAATTCCTTTTATTTCCAGATTTATCAGTAATATGAGATAGAAATACATTGCAAGTCAGAAGAGGACAAAAAGAACCCTTGATACTTCTAAAAACACTGGGTTTATTGTGTCTGGATCATTAAAGGTGCATTATTTAAAGGTTGTCTAAAACTTTTGTTAGCTCCTCTTCAGTCAGATTTATGATTTTATTATTCTGTGATTTTCTATTCTGTGGCTTAAATGCAGCCCTGGATAGTTACCAGGATAAACTTTAAAACCAACAGGAGCTGTGCCTGTTTATTCCAGGGTTGAAAGGCACTCTGTAGCTCTGACTCTAAGGTGAATAACTCTTGCAAACTTGCAGCAGAGCTCTACTTTAAGTACTGTTTGTTTGTTTGTTTGTTTGTATTTGTTTCAGTTCTGAAGTAAAACAAGGAGTGAGAAATAAAAATATCATTGAAACCAACCAGGTTCTAAGTTCTTACATTGGCAAGAACAAAAAACTCATGTTCTGACACAGAATGTTCCAGTTTGGCACAAACAAAACCATTAAGGTATTTGAAAGAAAAGCCAAAGAAATAAAGCATTAGCTTCATAAAATATGTAGTAAATTCATGCTTTAGCTGCATAGGTTCAGGGATCAGATTTCTCACCCACATTAGGACTGGCTGAATTCTTTCCTTTCCTACATGCTTGATATCCTTCTAGAGCACCCCAATCTCCAGCCTCGTAGGACAGTTCTAGTTTGGGCTTTCTCTCTATACCTTGTTGATATTCTTACATTCCATTAGAAATAAAGAAAAATGTGTATTCTTTATATCACAGTGTGAATGAGGGCAAATTCTTTGGTTACTTTACACCAAGAAAATAAGAAAACAGTTTTCAGTTCCCTCAGGCAGAAAATGAAATTTAATTTGCATCTCTAGTATTCTGAATATTCCTGAAAAGTCCTGACAAGCTTTGGTTCTTGAACCCTTCTGTCACTGCAAAGTGTTATTAAAACCTTTCAATACAGCTGACTTAATTTGTTATTTAAATTCAGGCAGACTGAAATCCTAGTTTCACCAACTAATATTCACTAGGAAAAAAACCCCTACTTAGCTAGTGTTGAGAGTAAATTCTACCCAGATGATCTTTACAAATCTCTCCAAGTTCAATCTCAGTGGAAACAGCTTGGTCTTGACATCTTCTTCATTCCCAAGGTCTCTTTCACTATAAAAATAAGAGAGGGGAGATGATGGCTTTCTTTTTCCATAAGCAAAAGTATCCTCTGGGTTATTTATTTTTCCTGATCCTTTTAGCCATTTCAGTGTTAGTGAAGCTAGAGGGTGCTACCTTGCCATGGCGCCAAGGGGAAGACTGTGATATCACATGTTTTAAGATTACTGGACTATTCTAAATCTATATAGATTTATGAAACAAAATGTTGAAGATATAATTGACCTGGCTCTAATTTCCTCCACTGTTGTACCCTGAGTTGGTTTTGTCCTTTCCTCCCCGTGAATTTTCCCTGAATGGTCCCTTCCAATAAAATTGTACCCACCTCCTCCCTGCCAATCTCCCTGACACCTTCCCCTCTTTCCAGAAAGTTCGGTTCAGTTCTACCCCTGATTGGTTTCTGCCTCATTTCTCCTCCCATTTATGTACCCTATTGGTCCCTTAAGATTGTCCCTCCGCTGAGATTCAGTTCCCCATTGGTTTCCATACTGTATCCCCTCCCATTTTTGCCCACCTTAAAACTTAAAACCCCTGGCACGGAGCTGTTCAGGGCTCTCTCCTCCTGGTTCCCTTCGCGCTTGTTGCAGGGTTACTGTTGCTGTTATTGTTACAAGAATAAAGCCTGGATTTCGCCGGAGGATTGAGCCTCCCTTGCCTCTCTGCTCTGCCCTGGTTTCCTCCCCCGCCCACAAGGGGACGGAAAACCAGCAACAACACTCCACAATTAGCATAGTTTGTTGCACATTCAAGTTTAGAGGCAGAGGCTAGAAAGAAAATAATCTCTTTTGGTAGTGCTATATGACAGCTTTGAAAACTTCAGTGGAAAGGGCTATTCCCCAGGAATCCATAGTGGCAGGGATCACTGTGAGCATTTTTATCTTGTCAGGCAGGATCTAAGTGCCAAGAGCACTTAGAGTGATCAATTTATTTCAGATGGCCTTTCATTGGTGAAGCTTTTTCACTGAAAGAAGTGTACGTAGAGGAGGAATCACAAATAGCTCCCTTTGCAATCCTTCTGTGCATAAAGAATAATAAGTTTACAAAGTCAAGCAGTCTAATGGAAGAAAAATGCAAATTCACAGAGTTAGAGGATAATCCAGGTAGGAAGAAATTGTAGGAGGTTGCTAATCCAACCTCTTGTTCAAAGCAGGGTCAGCTTGGAGGTAACACCAGGTTGCTCATGGTTTTATCCAGTTAGATCCTGAAAAGTGCAGTCCCCCAGAAACCTGCTCCATTGCTGGCCCATTCTTATATTGTTAAAATTTCTATTTCCATGCTTTGAACACTGTTCACTTGGAACTGAGGGTCATTCTCTCTCAGCTTGCCTGTCTCTGTGTCTTTTTGATGGTCTTGTCATGGGTCCTAGAAGGCTGTTTGTAGGACCCCTTAATATTTTTCTTATTTAACATTAGGAAACCTTAGTAAAGCTTCCTTCTCAACTTTATTTTGGTTTCCTCTTGTATATGGATATGGCCTGTGCTATCTTAGAGTGTCTAATTACCTGAACAAATGACACTTCTTTTTTAAGATTTCATCCTCATTTACTGAAAATGATGGATGGCATCTTACTTAAAGGGTAGGAACTTATTAAATTTTTATCCTGGATTGTTCAGCATGTGCCCTTTTTTTTTTTTTTTTTTTTTTTTTTTTTTTTTTTTTTTTTTTTTTTTTACAGCACACTCTTAAAATTAGCCTCCTAAGAACGTTTTTCTCATTATCATTCTAGTAGTATTGACTGTAAGACTTGTGCGAGAATTGGAATTTGCATTACACGAAATTGCATAGAACAGTCCTGTATTTTTAATTAGGAAACAAACAAATGTCCCTGCAAAATGTTTTTGAATTAGAAATTGACCTGTTTATGCTGAGCAGCTCAAACTGAACAAAGCTATAATACTTAGGTTGTAAGATTTGTTTTCACAGTTTCGTAACTTCAGATTCCAGGTGGGCTGGAAGTTTATTATGCTTATTTTGTAAGTAGGAAATTGAAGGACAGAAAAAGAAATTTTTAGGACAACTGTATATTTTGTATGTCTACACTTAGACAACTAAGAACATTGTAAGAGAGTCCTAGGCCCTTGTGCTCTTCTGAATGAACAGGTGAACACTTGTGAACCTTAAGGAGACCATGGTACTTTAGAAAGAGAATGGAAGGGACTTTAAGTTTTCTCTGTTAATCTGTGAGGATCTTGACTTAATTACATTTCCAGCTGTTTTGTAGAACAGAGTGTAGCTCTTACATCTGCTGGGAAGAAGAGCTGCCAAAAGTTGACACTATGCTTACAAATCCAGAACAAAACTAAAAATAAGTGATGGTTTACTGATTTGATTAGTCTTCTCCCAGACACAGTAGGTCTTGAAGGAGAACACACAGAAGGGGCCAGCGTCTCTACTCAGAACAGAGATCCATATCCTCTGCAGTGGTGGTGACATGTGGCAGGGCATGGACTGCAGCTCCCTGGGAACCTGTATCCCTGACACATCAGATTTAGCTTTTAAGGGTGAACGCAATTCTGCCTCTGGGGGCTGTAGAGTCACCGGGGGCCTCTTACCAGGGGCCCAGTTTAGATGTGCTGCTTGTCCCCAGCACATGGGTACTGTGAAGAAGTTCAAAACCCAACTGGACACAATCCCAGGCAACAGCCTGTAGCTGACACTGCTGTAAAACCAGGACTAGATGATCTCCAGAGGTGCCATCTACCCTCAAAGGGTCAGTGATTCTGGGATCCTGTGACTTTTTTTTAATCTCTGAATCTGACATTTCAATAAACTGTCTACAGGCAACAAAAAAGGGTGGTGCTTGCTTTCATTACAGCTCTTCCTTTCTGTCCCTTTTTAAAAATACGCTCAGAAATCTCTTATTTGTTGTCTTCAAACTATTCATGGGGTTTTGGGGGTTTCTCCATATACTTTGAAGCATAGATCCTGAACACTGCCACTGCTCAAGGCTTGTGTGGAGTTATGCTCAGGCTAAAGTAAGGTGTCTACACAGTCTGTAGTCCCATCTGTGTTCTCAGTAACGGATGGTGGGAAAAGGGTAACATAAGGTCTACCCTTGCTGGACCTTTTCTCCATCAGCTTCCTGCAACGTGGCAGTTGTTAGGGTTTTTACTTGAGTCTTTATGGTTCTTAGTGCTCTTTTTACCCATGCGTTTATTGGTCAGTTTGAACCAATTTACCTTTCTGGATTTTGTAACATTCCACAACACATTTTTGACTGCATCTATTTGCTTAAAAGTTGCTGCTTAAGTTCATTTGTTTATTCCTGTGTTGTGACTAGTGAATAGTCACTCCTTCTTCATGTCCTCCATGAGGCTTATGATTTCATGTACTCTTAAAATATTCATCTAAGGGGTCTTTCTGTGCTAAAGCATGCTAATCTCTCTACTTATAAAGCAGCTATTTCATACTCCTACTCATCTTTGACATCTCCTACTGTTTATTCTATTAAACATATCCATGGGCTGGGAATACAACACTGTGTGTGATGCTTAAGATATGGACAGACAGTAATATAACATTTTTTAATCTTTTTTAAAAATTATTACTTCCCTTTTCTATTAATGTGTATTTTTTTTGTTTTATCTACTGAGCAGGCATCCTCCTGGAAAAATTCACATTTCTTCCATGATCCGTATCTTGAGATGTGAGAACTGATCTAGATAGAGCCTTTTAGTAGAAAATATCTAATTAGAGTTTTCTCCATGCATTTACGTTCATCTACATTATAATATATCTGCAGTTTTCAATTTTGCTGGACCTGTGGCTTTCCTACGTCAATACCCCAGTTTCCTAAGGCAGTGCTTCATCCACACTTTTTGGCTTTGTTGTGTTTTGGTTCTGGTACCTACTCATGATGTATTTGTGGCCTGCCTGTTGCTGCCTTCTTTAGAGTAAATAACTTGTGGCCATGTTTTTGTTGTTAAATTAAAATGCTTCATCTGCATCTTTATCATATGTACCTATCCTAAGTAACCATCTCTTCAAAATTTTTGTCACTAGCTTTTTCCACCTACTTAGGCTAGAGATAATTTGAGCTAGTTAATAATATTTTTAAAGTCAAATTTCACTGCAAACTCATGTATACTGAAAAGCCTGCTGTAGTCAGACCATAAATAATATATTCCACAAAAATAGATGTATATGATCATTTGTTCAAGCATGGTTCCTGTCAAGCATTGTAGTCTCAGAGAAGGTGAAATGACTACAAATAAACACCCTTGTCATAAACAATTATATTTACCTGTACTTCCTTAGTGGACCATGTCTTCTTCTGCTGTAAGCACTGGGTCTTTCAGACACCCTGTTATATATGTATCCTTTGTAGCTTTTCTAAATCAAATAGCCTTAATGAAAGCAACAGTTCTTTTTTGGTCAGTTAAAGTTTTGCCCTACTCTCAGGTTTTTGATACTGTAAATCATCCTTACACCAAACCTTTGAAGCATTTCTTTTTCCTGTAATAGCTTGGCATTCATTTTCTTGGTCCTTTAAAAAAAAATCTCAACAGTACTGAAAGCCTTGCCTTACAATAAGTTCTAGTAATACACTGTTCTGATTCTCCAGGACTATTTTTTGTAGGATCTTGTTCCTAATAGTGCCAGGAATAATAGTCCTCATTTTCACCTGAAAGCAGACCACATTTTTAATCAGACTCACAGGACATAATATACCTCTTGACTCAGCTTCGTTGCGCTGTCAAAATGCTCTGAGTGTGTCTGCAACCACTAATTCTTTCCCCACTTGGCCTTCAATTTGCAAATCATACATTTGTAGCTGAAAAAACCCAAGCTCTATTCTTAGCAGCAGCAGAATGGTTTGCCAGGCCCCTTTTGGCACTGTCAACATGTGGTTTATGGTCAGTGTCAGCTAATAGTGGCCTCCCATAAATAAAAGCATGAAACGTTTTTTACTCAGGGACTGAGACCAAAGCCACTTTCTTTATTTTCATTTATTGGAAGCTTGGTTTTACTTCATTCCTATGATGATTATCCTATTGGGATTTTTAAGTTTTAACCACACCATTGTAAAGGATTGTGCAATGCTTTTCTTAGAGTCATCCGTGAACAAACTTGTTTTGCATTTATCATCACGGCTGAAATCTCATCAACCTTTTGAATCTCTTCCTTTTTTAAAGGGCCAGAATGAGTGTTTTGTCTCTATCAAGATACCAATTTACTACAGTCTGGCTCAGTAAGCACAAAAAAACTTCCACCCTTATATTTACCATTTCTCTAAATATTCCCCTTGTTTCTAGAGAAGAGTTTTAGAGTAAATATATAGCATCTTGGACCTGACAATCAAATGAAGGGTTCTTTTTCTGCACTGAATTGCACCTGTCTGGACAGTTGTTGATTCTTCTTTTTGCTGCATGGTTCTGAATCAAAGACCCTACTTCCCTATTGTGGTGATTCATTTTTCTTAAATGAAAATAAAAATGAATGGGTGTTCTGTTCACCCCCAAAATGTATAGTTCATTACTAAATTGTAACCCCCTCTAAGTTGTCATTGATTGTAACCCCTGTCCATCACCTCACCCTCGATGCCTTATTGGTTTGCTCTACCCCTCCTACCTTCTGTTCCCATCGGTTCAGAAGATGTGTTCTCCTCCCCTATCAGTATCCCCTTGGTCCAGGCCTTGGATCCGCCCCCTCGCTGGAACTCTCCTAAGTGGAGGCTGGAGGCATTGGGCTCTCTCTGGCTCTCTGGCATGCTTGCCTCCTGCTCTGTCCTTTGGGCGCCTTGCTCCCCGCCCCCCGTGTGGGACCCTTGAATAAACCCCATCAAATCAACACCCTCAGAAGCCGTGTGGTGTCTTGCCTGCCTGCATGCTGCCATTAGCTGTTGTACAGCCAAGAGACTTCTTCCCAAAGGCTCCAGTAAGGCTCTTGCACTTCCCCTTCCTTTCTGGACTCAGGGGTATGTTGCTCCCAGCCCCTGCAGCTGCTAGCCAGGCCTGAAAAGAGCAGGGGACGCAATACCCTATCTTCTTGCCTCAGTAAGTTTTGTGGGATTGCTGGGATTTTTCAAGTGGAGTATGTAGAAAATAGATGTGAACTTCCTTCTCCTTTGAACAGAGTCTTGGATCATGTTTGACAAAGCAGTTTCCCCTGCCGTCTCCAGTGAAGGCATCTGTTGGATGAAACCAAGGGGTTTAGCACATTTATCATGTGGTCTTTACTATTAAATGAATATGTTTTCTATACTCTGTAAAATGGAGTGTAAACACATCACACAAGAAAGAAACTGAGAAGAGATAATGAAAAGATATTTCTATCATAATATTCCTTTTGCTTTTTCACACACACAAGTATACAAAGTGGACACCAGAGGAACAAATAAAAAATCTGCTACAAAGGCACAGTAAAGCGAGCTGCAGACTTGCTGGAGGAGAGCAGCTCATGGCAAGAGGAGATGGGCAGCAAAGCCAAAAATCCAAAAGCTGGCGGGTGAGTGAGCTCAGCAGGAAGTAGAATGGGCCATTCCTGGGGAAGGGCAGTGATGCCTCAAGACACATTAGGGACACTGACACAGAGCTCTCTGATTCTACCCTGAATGTAAGCACTGGATTATGGCACTCTGTTTTCTCCTGTCCATAACATTATTACTGGGTTGGTTTTTTTTAACTCAGAGCAAATGTTTGCTTTTGGCACCACCTTGGCTTCTGCTGCCCATATTAGAAGTACTGTGTCCCATTAGGTCTCAGGCTTACTGTCCATTTGTCATCACTGCCCTATGAGGCTTGTTTGAGCTATCAATACGGTGGTGTTCGCTGTTCCTCTGTGTATGTACCACAAAAATGTGTGTCCCATAATTTTCCAACATTGGCAGTGCTGTTTGGCAAAGGATACACAGCTTTTTGTCTTATTTCCTTGTGGAATTTTATTTTGAGCTCTTGTATATTTTTCTATCCTGGGTCACTCTTTTTACATATCTTGCTGGGTTTAGGTGTCTGAAAGAATATCAATCTGATCGGGATTCCTTTTGGAAATCTAATGGCTTTGTTGAGAGGTTAGTTTTACAACCTCCACAAGAGTCTTGAGGCATTCTGTCTTGCATGTAAATTCAAATGTATAATTTATTATGTGATTTTGTTAGTGCCACATACCCTCCAAGCTGCAACCTTCAGCTGTAAGGCTCTGTTCAACTATTTTTACTTCTTTTTACTTCTTAGTGTGTTGAAACCTGTTTCTCTGAAATTTCATCATCATATGGAGATAAAGACAAGAAATGGCAGAGGAAAATGTCAAAGTGAAATTATGCAAAATCAATAGCTACACTATTGTTTCTATACCATGTATGAAATGAACGTGGTACTACACTGCATTGACTTACATAATTTTAGCTTTCTTGCTTTTTTTTTTCAATTACTATTGCTCTGACTTTCCTAAAATTACCCCTTTCAGAAATTCAAAATATGACTAATATCAGCCTGCAGACTCTGACATGTATGAAGAAACATGTCTAAAGAAAGGCATGATTTTTAGTAGAAATTGTTTTCGTCTATGAGCTTTTAAAACATTGACAGGAACCTGCGGTCTCTTTTTACTGTCCCTTAAAATTATATTTCAATAAACTTCTTTGTCTAAGACTGCAAGATAGAAAGAAAATTAAATTTTGACCTACCAAGTGATGCTGAAAGAATATGTTTCCTGTGTGTGAACATGAAAAGAATGTATTTGTTGCCTGCTTTCTCCTCTAACGCTGACCTAAATGACCCACCCTCCCACCTTAGCATCTTAGCAGAGAATATGAATCAATTTCTAATTTTGAAGGGCAGTAATGTATTTTCCATCACTCAGCACCTCTTCATTAGGCTTCAGTTGCTTCTTCATTAGGCTACACATGCTGACTTAAAATATGGAATTACAGAACAGTTGGGTTAGGTGGTGTTGGTTTTCTTATCCAGAATTACAACAAGAAGGGACCTTTAAAGGTTATCTAGTCCAAACTCCCCTGCCATGGGCAGGGACATCTTTCAATGCATCAGGCTACTCAGGACCCCATCCAATGTGTCCTTGAACATGTCCAGTGATCATAGAATGGCTTGGGTTGGAAGGGGGCTTTGAAGATCATCTAGTGCCCATGGAAGGGGCACCTTCAACTAGACCAGGGTGCTGAGAGAGACCCATCCAGCCTGGCCTTAAGCACATTCAGGGGTGAGCCTTCCACAACTGCCAAGTGTGGGCATCATGTTCCAGTGCCTCACCACTCTCACAGTAAAAACTTTCTCCTAATATCTTAATTTAAACCCTCTCTCTTGCAATTTGAACCCATTCTCCCTTGTCCTGTCACTAAATGCTCTTGTAAATAATCTTGCCCCATCTTTCCTGTGGGTTCCCTCCAGGTACTGGAAGGAAATGGTGGGGTGTTGCTGATGGACACGAAAATGGAGAACTTGACTTCAGGTAGAAGAAAGATCAGAAAGGGTTTATTTACAATTTCACACAGCCTTTTTATAACAACCTGCATTAAGGAACTATATGATTAGTCAGTAAAGGCAACACTTTTTTTCATTGGTTGAATAAAGGAAACAGCACTTTGTGAGAGGGTTGTTATGAGAACTTAGAAGTACCATGACTATTTACATGGATTTGTCCTTGAGGCAAGACATTTTCTCAAGGGAAGAAAAAATCAGCAGCTGACAGGTTGAAAACTTCACAGACTCAGAAAATCATACCCACAATGGGGCATTCAAAGCTTTTTTGGTCAAGCTATATGTTTCCATTCTTACTGTAAAGACATTCACATTTAATTTTTATTGGTGCTTTTCCTTGACCTTCAGTAAAGCAACTCTTCTTATTCAGGCTGGGAGCTTTTCTTCAGAGGAATACTCATGTGTCAGTCAGTTCTCCCACACAGATCCACAAAAACCACTTGATACAGCAGACCTGTGACCAAAACCCTCCTCTAGCTTTTGCAGAAAAACAGGCATTGAACAACACTAGGAGCAGAAACTCTAACTCTCCACAGCACCTATTAGTAGGGAAAAACCTTCCTACCCCGCATTTAACCACTAAATAAGAACTTTGCAATCTGACACCCTTTACCACTGTGAATTTCATGTTCTGCAAACACCCTCACAGCTTCCTTGGGACTGATGTTCAGCAATTGCAGCACACTCCAAGGTCTCCCATGCCAGAGCACTCCCTGGCACGTGCAGGTCTGGGGCTGACACTGCACTGCAGGGCTGCACTGTCAATAATGCCAGCTGGGCACAGATGGCTCCCAGATACCATGTCCTACACACTGGTATGGCAGCCTGCACTTGGTTTGCTCCGTTAGTGAGTGTTTGATTTTTTTCTGCATTTCTCCCTTGGAAATCAACTGTTTCTATTTCATACATCAGCCAGTCTTCTAAGCCATGGGTACAGAGTCAGTGGCTGATTGTGAGCTGCCATGGCCTTCTCTCAATGCATTATTGTTTGAACATCTGCCTGTTTAAAAAAACCCTGCTTGCTCCAATTGTAGCTTTGGGCAATTAGAGCAAGCACAATGCACAATCTTGGCACAATGCACTCAAGGTTTGATTGACTATTTTGTCTATTTTCATCTCCTGTGGAATGATTTTGCCCCTTTCCGAGGAGCATGGCATGGGCTTTGGAAACATCTCAAATCCCTGCCACACAAATAAATGCTAAGACCAGAGGGTGAGACATTCTCCCCTCCCAAAATTCCTGAGTGCTCTTGTTGGCTGGATGAGCTCAATCTCCTCGTATGCAGTGGAGCTGAGCCAGCTGACACCACTTATGAATCTGGCCCTTTGCATTTTGACAAAAATACTATTTCATCCAGAATCTATTTTTTACCTCTAAGAAAGGAGTCCAGAAGCTGCAATCACAAGGGGGTTTTACAAATGAGTCTATAATTTAGAGCCTCAAAACCACTGTTCAAAACTTTAGCCTGGATTAGATATTGCATGTTCCTGGGAGCACTCTACCCCAATGTGCTGAACAGCTCATGCCTTTTTCCTAAACCCACGTGACTAGACCTCTGCATGAGGTGCACTAGGGCTGAGCAAGCCTATCTGAGGAATACTTCACGGATTAGGCTTCCCAAAATATGTGTCAAGATAGTGGATACAGACCCCTTAGTTGTCATCATCCTCTCTTGTTCAGCACTTCTATGATTACCCCTGGTACTGGACATCTGTGAGAGAAATAAGACTTGCGCCTGAGACCATCACACTCAACCTCACAGGGCAGGGTGGAAATATTTATATTTCCTATGGGTCTTATTCTGCTTACCTGAAAGAAATCAATTCACAGTAGTATAGAGAAATAATAAGGATGAAATTCTTGTCCCTGTTGAATTAGAGCATCCCAAGATAGGGGGATACAAGGATGCCAATTTTAAATATAAAATAAAATTACAACAATATTTAGGCTCTTCCTCAGGTAGATAAGCATATTGGTCACTAGTTTGTAAAATACTCATTGCCAATTCTGGATTCAGTCACAAGTATGTATTCTCTCTTAGCAAGTGTAAAAGGTCTTCCTTTTTTTAAGTAAAATTTTATTTTATTTTATTTTATTTTATTTTATTTTATTTTATTTTATTTTATTTTATTTTATTTTATTTTAT